>ML818670.1:0-15198 GCA_009831015.1 Picea engelmannii | reverse complement strand
TGTTCAGGTAATGATTTGGTTTCTGAAAATCACCTTTTACTACCACCTTCATGTAATCATTTTATTTCATTGTTTATAATATACCTTGATGTAGTGGTGTATTCTAGAGTTGTTTCCACCCAATATCAATATTCGTGAGTGTCCAATTTTATAATTTCATTTTGAGTGTATTCGGGCATGGAATAATATTTGGCCTCACTTCTGAATATTCCAGACCATTTTATGGGTCGCAATGTCTTCCACCCCTATGAAAAAATATATATTATGATGCGATCTGCAACATTTGATACACTTTCCAGATCTGTGTTGCTGGAAGAAGCTATGTACTTCAGTAGAGAACCATTTTGCAGGTGACTTGGACGTCTCTTCCAATTTACAAAAATAAAAAAAAGAAATTCAACATACAAATTCTTGTCCCTTGACCAAGTTTTGGGGATCCTTGGTCATTTTGACCATGTTTGGGACTTCGACACACTGTCAAAGGTGGATCGCAAGTCGAAGTGGAGATTACGAGATCTTGGCCCCTTTTTAGGGATTTTTTGGGTGTTGGGCTTATGTAATGCATATGGGGATGTTGACCCATGGGTTTACCCATGCTTAGGCCTATTTTGTAATGAATAAATAGAAGTCTAGGCGATGTAAGAAGTAGTGACTAGTTAGTGTGAGCCATTGTTGCTAAGTGCAAAAGTAGATCTGTGTGATTTGTCTTTGTGTGCATTGTGTGAGACTTGAAAGGCTAAGTGCAAGTGATTGTAAAAGACTATGTAAGGCTCTGTGCCTAGATCCACTTGGGGAAGAAGGATCTGGAGAGGTGTGCAGATCTCCTTTCCTCTATAGAGTTGATTTGGAGGCTTTGTGCACGTAAGAATATTGAAAGAAGCTAATAAAGAAGATGAAGAGTTGGTGGACATATCCCCAGGGAGGGGGTGAACCACATATATCCTGTGTTGTGAATGCTTTGTTCCTTATGACTTCTTTTCATATTATTCTTGTTTATGTGATTAAATGCTTAGTGCGCTATTAGATGATAGATGAATCTGATATAATAGCCTAGTGTTGAATAATGTGGATAAAATCTAGATCTGATCTATGTTTGTATGCTTAGTACTTGAATCTATTGGATCTATATAAATACCGCGTTGATCTATTGTTAGGGTTTAACTGTGTCATCAACTAAGGATGAATATTAATGAACTGTAATAACTAAGAGCTTTGTTAAGATGTTACAATTAGAGATCTTTACTCCAGATAAGGTTGCAGGCATCTGAGTCCTGCAACGACCCCTGCCTCTACCTCGGATGAGACTTCATCTGCTTCAAAGGTGTTGCCGAAATGGCTGGTAGTTAGGGTTTTGTTGGTGCATTGTTGTAGCATTGAACCTCGGGTCTGCCCCTGTGCCAACAAATGGTTATGTTGTCGGGACCTAAAACTGTGATTGCTGGGAATTGAGTAAGAAAAATCTTTGTGCGAAGATCTAACCTGAAACTGTGATTTCTAGGAATTGAGGAAGAATAAGCTCTGTGCAAAAATCTGACCCGAAACTGTGAAATCTTTGTGCATAGATCTGTTGCCTTGGTGCGTAGTACTCTACTTGGACTGTGAAGCTCTATGCTAAGAAGAGAAGTCTGATCTAAAGAAAAGAGGTAAGATATTGAAGCTTTGTGCTTTGAGAAAGGTAAGAATAGTGAGAAATTTTGATTGAAAAGGTAAGATAAGTAGAAATTTTTGTTTCAAAAATATGGATCTAGGTATGTTTGATAAAAAATTTCCTAGTCTGAAAACTAGGGGATAGCTATAAGAAATAAGATTTGATATGAGTATATCTGATAAGAATAGTGAAAGATATGTTATTCATATGCATATAAAGAATGTTTCGACTAACAAATGGATGCAGGATCCTAGAAAGAATTTTTTGCAGATTAGCTACCATGGTCCTAGTGCGCAGTACAGGAAAAGATGGGGATCATTTAAGAGAAAGAGAGGATTAACTCTTTGTTACAGTTGCAGAAGAATGGGACATCTTGCTAAGGAATTCCCTGGTAGAATATCCAGTTGTATTTGTTGTAAAGTTATGGATCATGAAGTTTTAGCTTTCCCTAGAATGATTTCTAAGGTTGAAAGAATGAATATGAGACAAGAAAACCCTAAGGAAGGTCAAGAAACTAAGATCATGGAAGAACCCTAGAAAGAATCAGAAACCATACTACTGCAAATGAAAGAAACCCTGAATGATCACAGAAACATCAACTTACCAAAGATCTTCAAAAAAAAAGAATGCATAGAAACAAGAATAGGAGACTTCGACATTAATTATGTTCTGGATGAGGAAACATCGATGAATATCATAACAGAAAGAACTTGGGAAATTTTAGGAAAGCCTGCTAGGATTCCTTCATTAGGAGTAATAGGATTATTTAGAGGAAAGGTGATAACCCTATGTGGAAGAATTACCTAGACATCTATGAGTGCTCATGGAACTTCGACATAAGAAGAATTTGAGGTTGTTAAATTTATTGAGAACATCGCCCCATTTGCTATGTTAATAGGAAAACCTTGGATAAAAAAGGATCAAGCCATAAGAAAAGAAGAGGAAGTCTTAGAGAAGAAGAAGTAAGAATTAAAAGATTTCATGACTACGAGGATCACACATTTGATTGAAGAACAAGAGAACAGATCAAAGTTATTCAGAGCCAAAAACTTGGATGTCAAATTTGAAAGGACACACGAGGACTTGAGACACCTATTTGTACAAGAGAATAGAGCACCTACACCAGACAAAGAAGAAGTATTTCCTTTGAACCCTAGTAAAGACCATCAATACCACGAATTTACTATGCCCAGAGAAGATAAGAATCATAATTGAAAGAGGAATACCAAGAAAAATATCATTGGGAAGAAGGCTAGAAAACTCAATAAGAAGAAATAAAAGATAGAAAAGTGACATAAAGTTCCAGAAGGAACTTCGTAGAAGGAAGGACTCTAGAATTTGAACTTCACCGGGATACCAGTAAAACATAGCATGAGACTTCTCCATGGAAAAGCAATATGACCGTTGGAGGCATTATAACCATTAGCCTCACGACCCAAATGGTTAGAACAACAGTTATGGCCATTAAGATCACCATCAGACCGTTGGGACCACGTCATAAGGGACAAAACTACATTAATGAAGGCTTCTTGCCCGTTGGAAAGATCTGTTACCTAGTTGTCTACTTATTCCATCAAGCCTTGCACCAACAACAGTTTTTCCACCCGTGACTATCCAAGCTCATAGATTAATTGATTTTCCACAGTGATCATCGAGCTATCGCCATCCATCCCGTTGCATTGAGTAGTTTCTCTTCAACCCGATATATTCAACCAAGAGTGTGTATGTCAAAAGAACTTAGCACAGTCGAAGAGTCTCTAAAGGAGATACTCATCGACCTCATGACTGAAAAGGTAATGTCTATGGGTATACAAGATTCATCGACGAGAGCAGTGCAAGCCTCCCCGTTGACTGTTCATGGATTTGGACCATCCCGAGCTGCGATTGAGAAAATAACCAAGCATATAGATGACTTGGCAAATGTGAAGTTATTACCATCCATCCTATTCGATTACATCCCACCCCTGGAGGGTGTATTGAGTCGCGATAGTGTCCCGAGGGACTTGGACTACACCATCATCACTACATATCTCTCAAAGGGGATACGCATAGTCAGACCACAACTAGAGAGGATTCCAACCTTGAATATTAGTGACTATAACCTGGGAGACCATAAGATCTATGGCATAATCGCACCTAAAAAATATCTGACCAAGATGAAGGGAAAGAAGATGAAAATCATCCCTCAGTCATGGACCATGAACCTTGCGCAGTCCACCCTTTTGAATGTAATGAAGATTCCACATTTTGGAAGGCACTAGGAGGTTAATGCTTGCATTAAGATCTTGTTGTCATTCTTCCACGGTGGCTATCTGTGGTTGGATAGACGTATCACTGTTTATCTGGCGCTAATCCATAGGATCACCGGACTGAGCATGTAGGGACCAAATCCAGAGGAATTCTACCCTAGAAAAGCTACAAACCATGCATTAGCATAGACGATTAAATAAACATACGCCAATTTTGAGAAGGGGACGCGAGGTTACAAGGTAGCCTCCATCCACAATGGTGTAGTGTGCCTAGAATGTCAATTAGTTGCAAGAAATCTAGTAATAAAGAATAGACCCATGCAGGTTACAGGGTTTTTCATTAACCTCATAGGGAAATGTGTAGAAGGCGTACAGATGAACTAGGTGAAGTACCTAGTTAACCAGCTTGAACTAGATTTTCACAAAGCTCAGGATTAGGGCTATGAGTTTCACTTCAGCTGGCTCCTGATCCTCATCGTGTTTATTGCTTGGGAGATGCTGGAAGGTGCAACATTCCCTGAGATCGAGCCATTCGAATCGCTCACTATGAAGTTCACCGTGCTCTAGTATTCGAGCGATGTGGGAAAGAAATGGTAGTTAGACATAGTATTTCATACCTACTATCTGCAACTTAGGCAGGATATTGAGTCCTTCCCTCGTATGATGTCGAAAACCTTGGACAGATTTAGGCCTCTTATGAAGTTTCGTGTAGATAGGAATTTTATTTACATCACTGCGCGTGTCGATGAAAGAAAAGAAGAACTTCAGTACTACTACAAGCTCACTACAGAGGACCTAGAAGAAATCATTAAAGACTGGCTTGCAAAACTCCTTATCCATGTTGACCCCACAGAGCTATCTGAACCAGACCTCATTGGAAATCCGGTGGTTACTTTCAAAGAGTATGATTCCCCAAGAAACAGTGGGAAGAAAAAGAATCAAGATGTATAGGAAGTACATAACACATCAGAAGAGACCACATCTGAGTCACCTAGAGGAGGAGGTGATGAAGAAGTGAACAAAGAGGAAAAAGAACAAGAACAAGATAAGAAAGGCGAAGTAACATCGCCACAGAACCTCCCTGATGACACCGATCCATCTAAGAAAAGGAAGGTTTCCCACACAAAACCTTCATCGCAGAAGAAGTCCAAATCCAATAAGCCAAAGGTGCAGAATGTACTCATAGTCGATGACTTCAAATTCATTATTTCAATTGTAGGCAATGCTTGAGAAGATATTTTGAAAGAAACGAAGAAAAAAAAGAAGCTGTATACGATAGAACTGAAGCAGAACTAAGAGGTGTACAACAATCCCTTTATTCGAGCCGTGCAATGTCCACTGCGCCCCCACCATCAGAAGAACCGGAGTTGGTAGATGAGCCTGCTCAAATCCACATACTAGCTGATGTGACTGAAGCTCGCCTTAATCGAGCACAAGCTGAGAAAGAACATACTACAACAGCCTTAAAACAAGCACAAGAGGAATTTATAGAGAAACGCATGATTACACAAAAGGAGAAGGATGCTCTTCAAGCGAAGTTCAAAGAAGAGAGAGCGCAGATCCAACAGGAGAAAGAAAATTTGCTCGTGGAGAAGGTCGGAGTAAAAGAAGCAATCAATAGAGAACTTCTCTCTATGACGGGCTTGGAGAAGAAGGAAGGAGAACCACTAGAAAATCAAGTAGCGTAGCTTGCAGAAACCATCGAGCAACTTCAGCAGAGAATCATAGATCTGGAGCTAAGAACAGTGCCCAGTACTCTGCAGGATGTGCGAGATCAAAGAGAAGCGACTTCCCGAGGCAAAGTTGAAAGAATCAAGGGCCTCGCCATGGAATGTAAACAAATGAGTGATCGCAGTTCCCAAACTTATGAGAAACTCACTAAGGATCCTGAATTGAAGGCATTGGAGTCAAAACTACAGGAACTGAAGAATAAAGTAGAAACAATACAGGTGCAGTTGAAGCCCCTATCAGCCATTGAGAGGATGAAGCAATCCCAAGAACAACGCACTACCCAGTAGTAGTTCCACACCATTCAGAGCAGAGTCATGGAAGTAACTCAGAGGCTCCAACCAATACAGGATGAGGCTTGCCAACTGTTCGCAGAGATCAAAGGTTGAGGAGCAGAACTAGAGCAAGTCGTGACTGCAGCTGAACAATGCTTAGAGGGACCTGTCCACGAAGCAATAATCCAAGAGTTCATTGAGCAGGAGGTCATGGCACAACAATAGGTCGAAGCAGCTCGAGCCAATATCGAGGATTTTGAAGCGGAGTTGCCCAGAGAAGAGTGACTTGGTATGAGTCACAGGTGACTGTTGGGGATTTTTGTCCCTTGACCAAGTTTTGAGGATCCTTGGTCATTTTGACCATTTTTGGTACTTCGACAAGCTATTGAAGGTGCAGTGCAAGTCGAAGCAGTGATCACGGGATATTGGCCCCTTTTTAGGAATTTTTGGGTTTTGGGCTTATGCAATGGGTATGGGGATATCGACCCATGGGTTTACTAATGGTTAGGCCTATTTTGTAATGAATAAATAGAACTCTAGGCAATGTAAGAAGTAGTGACTAGTCATTATGAGCCATTGTTGCTAAGTGAAAAAGTTGATCTGTGTGATTTGGCTTTGTGTGCATTGTGTGAGACTTGCAAGGCTAAGTGAAAGCAACTATAAAAGACCGTGTAAGGCTTTGTTCCTAGATCCACTCGGGGAAGGAGGATCTTTCAAGGTGCACAGATCTCCTGTCCTATACAGATTTGATTTGGAGGCTTTGTGCATGTAAGAATATTGAAAGAAGATAATAAATAAGATGAAGAGTTGGTGGACGTAGCCCCAAGGAGGGGGTGAACCACATATATCCTATGTTGTGAATGATTTGTGCCTTATGACTTCTTTTCGTATTATTCTTGTTTATGTGATTAAATGCTTAGTGCATTGTTAGATGATAGATGAATATGATATGATAGCTTAGTGGTGAATAATGTCAATAAAATCTAGATCTGATCTATGTTTGTATGATTCATACTTGAATATATTGGATCTTTATAAATACTGCACTGATATGTTGTTAGGGTTTAGCTGTGTTGTGAACTAAGGATGAATATTAATGAACTGTAATAACTAATTGCTTTGTTAAGGTGTTACAATCACAGATTTGTGTCCCAGCTAAGGTTGTAGACATCTGAGTCCTGCAACCACCCCTACCTCTACCTCAGGTGAGACTTCATCTACATCGCAGGTGTTTCCGAAAGGGTTGGTAGTTAGGGTTTTTTTGGTGCATTGTTGTAGCGTTGAACCCCAAGTCTGCCCCTATGCCAACACAAATATTCAGGCACTCCTTTCAACCAAACAGATGATCAAATACAGGGAGAATAGTAGTCACAACATACTTGAATTTTTTTTGAATCATCTTTTGTTGGCTAACAAGATTTTTCCCCCCCAAAGCTGACAAAATATAAAACCACTCCCCCATCTTTAAATTGGGCCTGAATCACATCTCTAAGTTGTCTCAGATGTCTATGACTAGGAACATTACAAGGAAGGCACCTTAAACCCCAAGTGTTTGACGATATATGGAAGAGACAATCTATTCAAAAAGATGGGATAGATCTAGCTGGTGGAACCAATGAAGTCCAACACCCGAAATTGATATTCAACTCGTTGTTTTTTACCAAACAAGCATTTGATGATCAAGTTTAAATCTATAAAATATTGTCTATAGGCTTCATTATTTTACATATTTTCTTTTAATTTTGTCGATGACAGCCCCAATCGCGGGCATTATGGTAAATAATATCAGTTGTATATTGTAACCCAGTTTATCTGAATATAGAATATTTGAGGTTTTTGTATGGTGTTTTCCAATATCTGGTATTTATTTTATTTTATTTTGTACTTTTTTTTGTGTGTCGTTAAACATGGATGACAAGCTTTTCTTTTTGTTGCCCTGCACTTCGATTTAAACGAAGGCTACTATGTTCTATCTTTACATTTTACATGCAAGAATAATTTTTCATAGGCCATACTTATGTGGTGCCCTCCCTATACTTAAGAAATAAATGGGACAACCCGTCCTGCTTTCATTCTTCGGGGTCCCGTAAATAGAATGAATTAATGACTCTATTTCAACAAGGCAACTCAGGTCTTGACGTCATTTTCATGTTCAATATTTTTCATATATTACAAATTCTTCTATTTGATAATATCCGTGCATATAAAAATGTTGAATCATATATATATATATATATATATATATATATATTCTTTCTATTTCTTATGGGTTTCAACGAAATTTGCGAACCAAACAACATCCTACAAATTGGAAGATGCTTTACGTTTGGACCAAAAATAATCTATTGATATATATTAATATGAATACTATTGGAATAAATATAAAAACTTTCTCTTTGAATTTTCCCTATTTTCTCCCCCTCTATTATCCCTTTGTGGTTCTATATTTAGTCGCATTTCTATAATCACGGCCTCCTGGATTCACGGATTGGTAGATGCTCATCTTTATCTATATCTTGACACCATGAGCCCAACCGACTGTGGTCCCTTTCAATACTTAGCCAATTATCTAACCACCGGGTTTCGGGTTTACAGTATCCAACACTTATGTCCCCTATTCCTCCATATACATCTTGCACCCAAAAAAAAATTGTGATCTGCAATTTATTATTTTACTAGTGAGAACTCACCAGGGGTTCAAAAAGATTGGAATTAATAAATGAACAGTAGATTTTGTTCTATGAGATACTTAACCCTTTTTCCCTTTTCTTCTTCCCCTCTATTATCTCTTTCTGGTTATATACTTAGTCGCCTTTCTATGATCGTAGGTTCCCAGGTTGGCGGGCTGACAAATCTTCATCTCCATCTATATCCTCGCATGACGAGACCGAACAGCCGTTTTTCCTTTCCATACTTAGCCAATTTTATGGCTGTGGTTTTCGAGTTGGATCTTTCGAACTCTTCTTCTTCTTCTTCCGTGATATATATCTTGCACTCAACTTTTGTGATCTATAATTCCACTGCAGACTCCTCGAAATCACAAGATTCACTCTACCAGGGTTCACAAAAGTTTCAAAGCATCTGTCGCTACCTTCCATCCCCACTAACTTCACGCCCTTCCCAATGCACATTAATTATGGTCTTACTAGTGACAACTGAACACACTGGTACGAAAAAATTGGAATTAATAAGAAAAAAATCGTCGAGGACATCTCCCATTAACATGCATTAAATCACCATTTACAGTACTCGAAACGACCGTCGTTCCTTTCTATACTTAGCCAAATTTTTTCACGTGTTTCATGTTATATATCTTGCACCCAAAACATTCCCTGATCTACAATTCCACCCTGGAATCCTCCAAGTCGTAAGCTTCACTTTACCCTAATTCATAAAAAGTTTCAAACCATTTATGGCTCTCTTCCCTCCCTGCCACAATTGCGCCCTTTCCAATGCACATTAATTATTTCGTCCTCTAAATTAACTTTCATTGTTATGTAACATACAAATAGCACCCAGACTTGCGCCATTTACTGTCGGACTTTGACATCATCCCCTCTTCCATGTTACACATTATGCATTCAAATGTTCTAAGCGATACAATTTGACCATCGGGGCCTCATGTCTTCTGGGGAGACCTTTTCACCCTATTTTTGATCCTCGGGTTGGAGGGTTCATGAAATATCCAATTCCTAGTCATTGTCTCTTCTGCCTTCCATCCTTGTACTTATTTCCAAATATGCAACAACAAAGTTTTAATGCTAATACATCATCATGCAACAACCGTAAATATTGTCATTAATAAGAAAAATCCTCAAGGACTAACTCTCCCTACACAACTTGTCCATAAACATGTAGAGAAGATCTTGCTAGGTAATGGGAAAGATATTATAAATTTCAATATATTAGTGAAAACAAGTCCGGGCCACAGTTTCCCTATTCCATACTTAGACACTTTTTCTATTGTGGGTTCCCGGATTGACAGGATCAAAATTTTGTTTCGAATCTTCCGCAACTTGCAAACAGTGCCCGAAGTTTTGCGATATACAATTTGTCCATTGGAATTCCCCATCACGAGCCTGACCATCCTTCGTTCCTTTCAATACTTAGCCACAAGTTGTTTGTATCTCCATGATGTGGTACATTTACTATGCATCGATTTCGGCCTATCGTTTCCTTGTTCCATACTTAGACACTTTTTTGATTATGGGTTCCCGGACTGGCAGGCTTAGGATTGTGTTTCCAATGTTCCACGACTAGAAAACAATACCTGAACTTCCACATTATACAGTTTGTCCATAGAAATGCACCATCATGCCCTCTTCCATATTACACTTTCTACAACCAACACTCCAGAGAGATACAATTTTCCCCTTGATCCCTCACCTCTGTTGGTTGTATATTGTAGCCCTATTTTGAAGCGCCACTAATCACTTTCAATATTTAGCCATTCCTTAATTGTTGTTCCCTGTCCCCGCCACCTTCATAATTATCTATGGATATGCAACTGACAAGATTTAATGCTAACACTTTGACATGCATGAACCTTAAACATGTCATTAATGAGTGAAAGTATCAAGGAGATCTCCCACACTTCTTTCATATACAAATCAACCTCCAGAGTCCCATATCATCCCGTCTTCCGTGGTACACATTTTTCACTCAAGTTCTGAGACATACAATTTTACCCTCAAGAATTCACGTCTCGTGGGGAGCCATTGCCACAGAACTTGCCCAGAGACATGCAGAAAATATGTTTCCACATAATGGGATATATATTACAAGTTTCAATATATTAGCGAAAATGATTCTGCCCAGTCCTTTCCCTATTCTATAATTGAGCCACTTTTTCGATTGCGGGTTCACATACAGGCGCGCTCACGATTGCACTTCCATTATTATGTGTCATGCAAAGAGTACCCAGAGTTTCACGATATACAAGTTTCCCTTTGGATTGTCCCATCATGCCCTCTTCCATGTTATGTGTTTTGCACTAGAAATGTTTTGAGACATACAATTTGACCCTCGGGCCCTCACCTCTAACGGTTGTACCTTGTAACCCTATTTTGAAGCCCTCCTGACCGCTTACACTCCTTAATTTCTCTTTCCTTTCCCCGCGACATTCATACTTATTTATTAATATGCAATTAGTAGCCTTTCATGCTAACATCTCACCATGTAAGAACCGTCAACATTGTCATTAATGAGAGAAACACATTAAACCAAGATTTGTGGAGATTTATATTATCCCTTCTGATTGTTCATCTCAAACACAGGTCGTCGCATTGGACCATTCACGAAATATCCAATCCTTAATTTCTCATTGTCGTACCCATCGTGTTCGCACTTCTAGGTATGCAATTTCTAGTCTTTAATGCCAACAACGCATCATGCAAAAGCCGTCGAAATTTTCATTAATGAGTGAAAGTATCGAGGAGATCTCCCATTCACACACATTGGACCAAGATTTTCATAGGGTTATATTATCCCTTCCAACTCTTCATTTCAAACATCATCTAGAGAAAACCAACATTCTCATAAACTTATGGCAGCAACTCGCCAACAATTCTATGGAGATACAGTGAATATCTTCGGACGTGAGGACCAGAAATTTTAGTGGTCCAGGAATACTCTTACTATTCATCCCGTTCCACCCTGAACGAAGTGATTTGGACCTCTGGAATCGCTCGTGCAGGATGTGTCCCTAAGGTTTTTGAATGTAAGGAGGTGGACTCTTGGTGCGCCAAAGAATTATTCCACTGCGCGACCATTATCCTGTTTCTTTATCACCTCAGGTATTTCAAAAGATGTTAAGATTGTCAGAGCCAACATTGACCTTCAGAGGACAAGACTGCAAACAGTTCCTAGAAAAACACGATAAAGGGTTGGACCTCTTACCTGATTTCCTCGAAGACCCGACAACAATTCCTGAAGATATCACAAAGTTGCAGGTTAGTTCCTTTAGAAATCCATTCCGAGAAATTGCTTGGATGTTTAAAAGAATAACGGGACAAGAATCCATGACAAGCATTTCCAGTATAGTTATTTATATTTTGTACTTCACAGTCAAAGAAAAATTCATTTTTGATTAGGGGAAGCTAATTTCCCAACTGTCATGATTCAAAGAATCAAATAAATTTTATATGTCATCCTACTTGATTTTTTAAATAGTGCATTGTTGTCTATTTCCAAAACTGTCTTTGTCCAAGAAAATAAACTATGAATTCGACCCAGTAACATTCTGGTACCAGGCCTTGTGGAGGCACAAGGCCTCCCATTGTTTTTATGAGGTTTTTAATGAATTTGTCTCAGTTTTCAAATAATTATTGTTAGGAAATGATGCTCCTCGGATGTCTGTCCAGGAAACCAAGTTTTTGGATAGGAAGGGGACACTTGAAAAAAAGGAAAATTACATTGTAATAATGATCTTTGGCTCCAAGGAAAATCCTTCTTTCCTTACATGTCACATCACAAAAAATAGGTTTGTTACAGAAATAACAATGAAATACAACCACTGGTTGTATTTTTTCCATGGAAAGAGAAAAAAACAATTCATTCCTCTACCCTAGAAATTCAAGGACTTGGTGTGCAGAAATTTCAACAAGATTGATGAATTCGCAGGCCATTTCAATAAATTCAACCTAAAATATGTTGAAAGGCTAAAAGGGTTCAACCCTAATGGGATTTTTCGAGAACATTTACCATTAGTTGGATTTAGTAGCTCTTTTATCCATATATGCTTGATCAAATATAGAGATAGTGATGACAAAACTCTTGCTTCAGACGATTGCGATGTAGAGACATTGCAAAGCACAACTGAATCATATTGACAACAGAGAAAAGGATTAGGTGAGAAGAGTGTCCAGTCCCCGGTCAACACTCCCAAGAGCACGACATCACAGAGCATCACTTCAATGACCCACCCGAGTAAGAAAGAAACCCAAAAATATTCAAGCAGAGGAAGAGATAAGAACCCTCATCGAGGAAAAAATGATAGTTCTCACAAGATTCCCCTCACGAAGAAGAGAAAAAACATTGTAGGGCAGGCAGAAGAACCTGAAATTGAAAGTGAACACATGCAACTTGAAAATTCCATGGATGCCTTATTGCACAAAGTTGATCAGTCCGTGGACGTGATGCACTGTAGTTCCACAATGGAAATATCTGAGACCAACATTTTTTACAAAGATGAATCCTTCGTATTCCAGAGCATTGTTTTTGACAACCAATCTAAAAGTTTAATCATTGAAAAGTGAGATGTAACAAATAAGAAAGGAAAATCTCGTACATAGATTAACTTTAGGAAAATGAAGCTATCCAAAATCTCCCGATTTCACCGTGCAACCGCTGATGCTCTTTATGATTCCATTAGAGGAATTGAATCATAGAATGCCTGACTGAACAGATGAATCAAGGAATTGGAGGAGGCTTTCATTGCTACCCCAGTGTTTGCCGGTCCTTTAGAAAAATCCGTGCCTTCTACCCTTGTAGCCAAGTTAAAAGGATCCTCCAACCTCCTCACATCCTATAGAGCCTTTGTAGAGAAGAACATCAAGAAAATAATGCAACTAATTACTGAATCCTGGGAAACACCACAAAATATAACTTCCTTTCGAAAGAGGGAAAATGATTTTCATGGACATTTGCAGACAAATTTAAAAAATGAATAACATTTCTATGAATAGATGGTGATCCATTTTTTCAACCATGCCATCAACAACTCGGATCTAAAAATAAGGCAAGAGGATCTCCCCTCTCCAAATAGGATAAAAAAATAAAAAGCATGTTGGAAAGAGAAAGTTAAGAACCTGCAGCTCATTGTCGAATCATGTGAACAAGCCATATCAGAGAAAGAAGAATTATTTAGAAACCTGACCCTAATAGACTTAGCTAGAAGTACCAACGAAGTTATAGACCCAAACTTAATCCTCAAATCCTTGTCTTGACCAAGCAAGCCTTCAATGGACAACTTGATATTTTAAAGGGGTTGTCTCTAGAAAAAAATTACGACATCCTTGAATATGGAGAAGATGACGTCGAGAACTGACTAGTGGACTATTCGGCACACAATGAAGAAATTGAATAGTCTCTGCATAGTATTTCTATGGATCTAAGGAAATTATAAAATCATCTTTTTGACATAGAAATCCGAGATGAAATCAATGTGCCCCCCATGAGAAACTACATTGAAGAATGGTTCCAATGGAGAATGGACAAGCTCATTGACAAAGGGAAACAACCAGTTGGAACAATTCCAGTGGCCGTCGACGACAACAACAAAAAACTCATTGGATTCAGAGTAAGTCTATACTGATCATATATTTCTTTCTTTATCAATCCAATTATTCTACTTCTTTAAATAGAAATGTCCAACCAAAGACTCATAACTTCCAATTTCTTCTTTTCATGTCTTCCTCTCTACCGTCGCGTACTTCTTATTTCTACAATCCTATTTATTGTTGTTATTTCTTTTATGGTCCACGGGAGCCCCAATCCCAGTCTATATGAAAAAAACATTTAAATTTCTAGAAATATGGAATAGATTCCAGAAATATGTAACAGACATTATTAATTTTTTATAAATTTCAAAGAAAACTAATTCGGGAACACTTTTTGTGTCCTGTTTTTGGAATGCTAAATTTGTTTCCTTCAACTATGCTCATTGTCAGGAAATTTTGTTTATTATATTTGAATGTTTAATATGTTTGGTTCCTGGTCCTTTTTTCCATTAACCTTTATTTCAAGTCATTGAGACAGAAATTTTCTAAGTCCCATGTTTGAACTATACACACCCCAGGAAAAAAGGGCCTCATTTGCATATTAACCTTGGTGGTCATCTACCAGCCCAATGTCTTATGGCTGGCCTATGACACACTACCATGAGTCATCCTCTGCATGGATACCACATGTACTTCAAGATACTTCCCACATGTCTCTCCTCAGTCCCGCCATAAAAATATATTTATTCCCATTCCATCCTGGCAGGGACTACACTACCATGCAACACTTGTTTGATATGCATTGGATATTGCAAAATATTTGAAGGCTCACATTTTTAATTTTGTTATAAATGTGGTTTAATGTTTAAACCCTAAACATGATTTCAAGTTGTCATCTAGATATTATGAATGAAAATTTGATATGCACAAGCCCATATGTCATGCGACTCTTGCACAATTGGTATTCTCTCATTTGTTAATTCATTGCCATATTTCAAATTGGAAATTTTCGTTGGCATAGGGTTTGTTGCATGCATGTTTTGAAGCAACGTAGTGGTTTTCATGCATTCAATACACCA
>ML818669.1:81637-139268 GCA_009831015.1 Picea engelmannii | reverse complement strand
TCATGAAAAGATGTGTCATGATGCATTGACTTACATGTTGATTAGAAATGGTAGTGCTCATGAGAAGCACATTTGCTAAATGCAATGAGAGAATTAATGTTTATATGAGAGGAAAAGTATATGACTTCCCTTATGGAACGAAGACCTTCCAGTATCTCAAAATAATTATGGAATGGTAAAAATGAAAGTGAGGAAATATCCAGGAGTGTTAGAACCATGGTCACCAATAAAGAATGAATGCATGAATGCATTTAAGTGAAAATATTATTTTTCATATTTTCATATTATGTTATGTTGATTTGAGGTCATGATCGGCTCAAGACATGAGACATACTCATGCTATGGCAGCAAATGCCAATAACGTTTTTCCATGAGGTGCCAATAACATTTTTCCATGAGGTGAGATGATTGGTTGATTTTTCCAACTCACGATGGTGGAATGTCTAGCAACAAAGACTCTCTTATTCATATAATAAAATATATTTAATTTATTCTATTGCATTGTCCAATGTCGCTATGAAATGTTACATCGTTGATTAAATATATTGATGATTAAATATTATAATGAAGACATGCAAAATCCGATGATATAACAAATTAATCCAAACATCATATTCAAATTTACTAATCAAAATATATGATATATGTAAATGTTTTCATAAATAATGGAATTAAAAAATAACAATAATTGCACTATCATAGGTCGATGTTTCTCGATGTATTTTAATTATTAATCTCATTGGCACGTTTAAAATTAAAACTCAGAGGTGCATTTAATATGAAATTTGCACCGGTTATTTTATGTAATCAATTAGCACTCGTTTCAATATTAATTTAATACCACAAAACTATATTAAAAATTTGGTCTTCGGTGCGTTAATCTTATATGAAGCATCGGTGTGTATGTGTTTTTGATATGCACCAACACTATTGTGTTATTGATAAGCATCGGGACTTGTTTGTTACTGTCAAACATCGATGCTTTCTATTTTTAATACACCGGGGTGTTTTTCCATGCAATGCATCGGTTCATATTATTTGATACAACAACGGTGCCTTCTTATTAATAACGCACTGGTGTGTTCTATGTAGAAATCCCCGATGCTTAATTATTTTTAACTCTCCCGTTGTGTTTTGATGGTAACGCCCCAGTGCTTACACGACAAACGCCATGGTGCTTATACAACAAATGCCCCGGTGCTTAAATATTTGACTGCCCTAGTGCTTTCATATTTTATGGCCTCGATGCTTGAAGTTAAGTGTACAACACTGGTGTTGTATGTGTATGTATGCACCGATGTTTTTTCCTTATAGAAACACATTGATTTGTAAGCATCTGCTAACACCTCCGGCCGCCGAGATTTTTTTAGTTATAATCAACTTCCATTATAGTATCCGCAAAAACATTCACTATCGATAATAGATGTTGTAGCGGAGTTTTTTTTATAATTTTTGTCAATTTTGTAACACTAGAAACGTCCGCTATAACCTTCGCTAAAAGGTCCTTTCCTTGTAATGTATCCTATATGTGTGTCGCATTAATTGCAAATGTGATTATGTCAAAACTAAACATAGAATATAGTAGCATCAAAATCTCAAAAGGCACACACCATCATACACTACACAAGACGCACCTAAAATCCCCTTATTCAATTTCAAGTGGATCTAGGATACAAAGACAAAAAAAAAAAAAAAAAATATTATATTGAATATAATTAGATTAAGAGAACTTTCAAATTATTATCTTTTCTAAATTTTTTTTTCTTTAAAAATTTAAATGATACTTCTAAAACATACTTGGATTACACTAAAGCATCCAATTATTTTGAATAATGCAATATCACTAAACAAATTTTTTTTACAATCCAAGATGTCCCATCATCTTCCACTAATGAGGCAACTCATGCTCCCAATGTGTAGGGAAAAAAATGGCTTTCGCTTTTCATAACCAAAGTATTCATCACTTATTATTTTGTAACAATAAAATAATGCACATAAAAAATAATTCACCTTTATGGGTTGAGTTGTATGATATGAAACATCTCATTATTCTTTTGTAACATCAAAACAATGCACATAAAAGAATAATTCACCTTTATGAGTTGAGTTGTATGACATGAAACATCTCATTATGATAAATGAAAATATGATTCTTCAAGTTAAATATGTGGCATTCACTTTTGTAACATCAAAACAATGCACATAAAAGAAAAATTCCTCTTAATGAGTTGAGTTGTATGACATAAAACATCTCATTATGATAAATGAAAATATGATGATTCAAGTTAAATATGTGGCATCCACAAGTTTATTTCCATTTAATGAAAAATAAACCAAATAACTTAAATTGAGCGTTAGGTTTTCTTAGGTAATCTCCAACTGTCCATTCTTTTTCTCCACATGGTGATGCTCTCTTTTTCTCAATGTTTTGTGTTGGTTGTATTTTGATGGCTGCAGAAGTCTCATCCACTCAAGGAGCTGCAGCCCTCATAATCCCAGAAGATGTTTATGGGATCCTATGAATCGATGGGTATTGAAATGACCTTCTTGAAATATGAAATTGATAACAAAACTGGATGGCTAATCCCGTTGAGAACAAAAATTGATTTGATGTAGACCGGTGTGGATCATATCGCAAGGGTTGCATTAGGGTTGATGTAGACCGATGTTTATAAGCTGTCGAAGAGAAGAGTGGACCAGATTTGAACCCAAGTCGTGAATTCATGTGATAAAAAAGAGATGAAGGTATTAGAGGACTATCAGATTGCCGCCATATTAACACTTAGGGTTTTGTTTTTTCAAATTACAAACACAATTCTTTCTGAAATCAAGAATTGGGACTAAAAAAATGCACCCAAAAACAGATCTCACGGGTCATCACAACGAGCTAGAAGGAGAGCGATTTGATTTTGAAACATCGAAGAGAAACACAAGTTACAGCGATTTGATTGTTCATGAAAAAATGTACAATTTTTCTAGAATTCACACCACAGTGATCATTCCTAGAATTTCCAATTAAATGCAAATTTTAGAACAAGCAAAAGAAGAAACCGCACATACCAGGAAGCAAGGAAATCAGAGATGATCTCACTGACAAACTAGATCGCTCACAAATGAATTATGTACATAAAATAATGCTTACATATTTTCAATGGAAAAATATAAATCAGAAGATCTTCAATGCAAGTCAAAATTACCAAATCCATTTCTGATATTTTACATTTCCATCCAAAAAGAATTTTTTTTGTAGATCTACCCAAGTGTAACAGCCCATTTTAAATTCCTAATTATGATTAGGAATAGTTTATCTCATTATGGAGATAACATTGTCATGATATGGCTTGTAAACATTGTAAACATTGTAAAATTGTATTATTGTATAATAGATAAGTCAAAAAATCTAAACGTTCAAAGTTCAAGCCATGATACCCCTAAACGGATTAGTGATGGGCCTAGAGGGAGTTCATCATGCTCAAGAACCCAAGCCTCCTTACATAATTAGTTATTTTTGGAAATAATTAGTCATTCTTTTTTTTCTTCACTCCAAACAAAATAAGTTAATGGAATGGGGATTGGTAGTTGAACAACCAACCACCCGTAATGAATGGAAGCGTGGAAGACTTGCTAGGACAATAGACAACTGTCAACCTAGGTACACATTCCACTTGCTAGGACAATAGAGAACTGTCAACCTAGGTACACAGGTACCACCTTCGACCCCACAAGTTTCTTCTGATGGAAGGAAAAAGATAATATATTTGGAACCTTCTTGGTGGGGCAGTAAAAAGGGAAATGCACTTGTGTGTGCTAGGGGAGAGGAGTCCTTGATTTGGGACAATGGAAGGGATGGTTATGATTGCATCTTGTTGAGAGCATGATGGGAGAATCCACATGTGGGAAGAGGAAGAGAGAGAGAGAGAGAGAGAGAGATGTGGATGACACCATTAGTACATATCATGCCATGTGTTGGTCAATCTAGCCTATCAAAAAAGGACATGTGGCAGTGTCGGATTGGAGTGGGTCCAAGAGGAAGGCCCGTGGCCTTTATATGTTTATGTGTTGGGGAGTAATCTCAACCATCAGATCCATATATGGGGAGATATTGTTTGCTTGATCGATGTTGTAGATATGATCTGAAGATGGGAAAGGTCATGGATCCCAAATATCCATATATCCAGAGATCTAGAACTTTTCAAAATGTGATTTCTGAGTTTTCTCAATTCGTGGATGCCCGGATGGGTAGGGTTCCACGGTAAGGTTCCATCCCCTTTTCCTTTGCAAAGTTATGAATTAGAGGATTTGGGGCATGCAGGAGTGACGTCGGTGAGGATGTGTCATGTTCAATGGAAATCGAGATGCCATGGTGGTTGACAGTTGTCATCCTAAGTTTAGTTCAGGATGTGAGTTGGGATTGTTGTTGGGTGTGAAGCCTTGGGTCAATATCCTTTAATCTAAGCCATTGGATTGAAGTCTTGTTAGATCTTAGTCATTCGATCCCTGTCTAGAGTAGATATTCGGACATCTGGATATCCGAAACTTTTCAATATTGTGCATCAAGGATTTTCCCTAATGAAAGATGATCGGATGGGTCAAGGTTCTAAGGAAGGGTTCCACAATAAAGGGTCTTGTTACCTATGAGGTCCACGTGTCCTACCACGTAAGACCACATTACATGTCATTGTTGGCCCATGTGTCATGTTGGATATCATGTCATATATTTTGGGAATACAAGGTTCTAGCACATAGTTTCGTCATAGGATTGGAGGACGTGATGACAACGACATCCACGTTCCATGCCATGTCACTAGCCTTGTGTCATGTCATATCACCATATCTGTACAAAAATTTTCTAGGTCAGTTTCCACCCAACGTTGACACATCATTGTGCCACATCATCTTGATGTATCGTTAAGCTATGAGGTGCCATGCCACGTAGGACCTTCATGCCTTTGTGTCAGCTAGACATCTCGATAAAAGGTTTGAGAAAAACAAAATTATGGATTTTTCTAGATCCTAGATGGTTTAGTGTTCTACTCCGAATTTGTGTCATAATATCGGAAGGGGTATCACCTTGGACTCTGAGATGTTTGAAGGTTTCAAGTAGAGGTTTTGAAGTAATCTCAGGAGGGAGTCACTACCTCAAATATCTAGACAATTCGGTATCCGAAATTTTTATTATAATCAACCCTTTGGGAGGCCTAGATGATTGGAGCTCCAAATGTGAAGGGTTACCCTTCAAGGTTGTTAGGGAAACGATATTCGGACATCGGTACATACAAAATAATGGCTTGTGAGGATTCATAAGGAAATCAAGATTCCCCGATTTCTGGATTGGTGTTGGTTTCGCCTCCAATTTCCACCCACTGGTGTTTGGTAGCATTCATTGACTGGAGGCCCAAGGAAATACACATAGAAGATTATGTGTCCTGACATATCACCACCAAGCCATTCCATGTTGTATGGTATATATGACATGATCCCACATGGGAACCACATGGTAATGAGGTGGAGTTGGAGAAAAAAAGGCCCAAAAGCTTTAGGAGGCCATCAATTTTAATCCTAAGCTCATATTTGAGCATAACTATTGTCGTTGTAAATCCCTTGATGAGTAGAACTAGTTTCTGATCTCGGTTTTGGGTTTAGAAGTGTGGTTAAGAAAGGATATTTAGAAGAAAGGAAAGATAATTTTTGACACCCCATGAACTTAATGACAATTAAGGGGGTTGGGTGTGTTACAAAGTGGTATCAGAGAAGAGTTCAAACACTAGGTCTGAGTGGGATAGAGAACAATTATAGGAGTAATATACCAAGGCTAAGATGAACCTATTATAAAATGCTCTCTGCGTCAAAAGTTTGATGATTAAGCTGCATAATTTTCTTAAGACAAAGAACTACAGGTCAAATATAGTTTCAAAATTCCTTACAGCAGAAACTTAAACATGTTGATTACAATAGAAGAATTATTCCATCACTTTGTTGGAATGAGAAATACTCCTACATGAGTGAGAATGTGTTGATAGGAATTGATGGTTTAATTTTAATGTAAATGACATAAGAAGTAGAATCATGTTATAGGGCTGCATGAGTCCAACGAATGGAATACCTATTGTTTTAATAGGTTTTAATGTTGTCTATGAGTATGGGTTGACATAGCCCCTGCAAATTATGATTGTTTCTTATATAAAAGACTAAGACTGATATGAATAACTCCTCATGCTTGGAGGACTAATGGAAAATTGTTAAGACCAATTCATAATTAAAGAGACCTATTGTTGGAATATCCATTACGAATAAGTAAATAGATTTTAAGAAAAATAATGATGTGATTGCCTGGAATTGAGAGGTTCCAAGGATGAATGAGATGCTCATTAACGCCCCCCTTAAGTTTGGAAGAGAAGTAAAAGGAGTCCCTTATACTGTTGCTAGTTTTCATAAAGGACGTAGGTTGCTAGGAGTATAAAAGTACTCAGATGTTGATAGGAGAATTAATGTGTGCCCTTTGGAAACCTATTATGGATTAAAAACTACAGAATTGGAGTCTTTACCCTTTCTAATTGTATCTAATGATACTCCTTTTCAATAATGGGACTTAGCAATTAGATAATGGAGAAGATTTCAGGTGACATGAACATATGAGAATTTTCTCCGAGTTCCTATCTTTATTAAGTAAATTTGTTGTTCCAAAGAGGAATGTGTGTCTCTCTATGTACCTAAATGCATGTCTATGCATGAGAATTTAAGAGAAAAATAGTTGGAATAGTTTGTTGTTGGTTGTGTGATATAGGGTTGTCATGGATCATTTTGGTTAATGATGATCTGATAAGAGAGGCAAAGTTAAAAGTATGAATAAAAATGTTGATGATATTATTGTATAAAACTTTATGAGGATAAGGAAAATGATCAATGAGATGTTGATCCAGAGTCTAGTAAATAGAGTGTTTAGATATTTCCCAAAATATCAATGGATTAGATAACATCTAGAGAGGGATGATAGCCATATAATCATGGCTTAGTATGCTCAGGTAATATTGAAAGAGAATTTAGGTAAGGATTCCCTTGGTAAAGGTCTGTTGACCAAGAATTCGTTAAGGCATGAAGAGAGATAGGAATTCGTATATTATTACATTGGGTAATGTTGTGAATTACCTCTTTCAAAATTCTTGATAAATGGAATGATTTTGTAGAAAATGGGAAAGAGTGACCTCTTGTTGGTTTTTGTAAAAAATGACAATATATTCATGAGTATCCCCATGAAATTTTTCAGGTGAAGGACTATAAGATATCATAAGAAATGGGATGATATTAAATTACAAATGCCAATGTGTATGAATGACATGAAAAAGGGGCAAGAAGTGAACTTTCATGCTATCATATGTGTGTGTGTGTGGATTGAATGTATTATGGGGTTATATGGTATGAATTCTTGCATAAATAACTCGACTGTGAGGAAAGATTTGTACTTTCCAAGTTTTGGGTAGTGCTATGGATACATAGTTGACCCTATCTTGAAGGGTCTAATTATTTTGTTTAAATACTATCTTAAGGGGGTTGTACTCCATTCCTTAGAAATATCTAGTGTAAAATTTTGAAAAAGAAAATGAGCAAGAATGATCTACTATTATAAAACAAGGCAACATGATTGTGATTATTCCTTTACAAATTTCATGAGAATGATTGTGAGAAATCATAAGATAGAATTACTTTAAATATATGTGCATGTGAAATAATAACGTGTGTCAAAGGTAGACACACACCTTATGCAGGTGCATATGGTTAATTGCATAAAAGCACAATGTGAATGTAAGATGATAGAATAGATGCACATGTTTGAATGTATACATGCTTACATTCATTATGGGATATTGGGTCAATAACTAAAATGATAAAGTTGATTCTAAATTAGGGTTGAGATTATTTCAAGTTATGGTGGATATGCAAGAAGAAAGGTTGCATGATGAGAAACTTTCCATGTGAATAGGCTATGTAAAGACTCTATCAGGTGAACATGGCCATAGAACTAAGGACTATTGGAAATTAGACAGTGGGCTACAAAGCCTATTTGTATAAGAATCTTGGATTACATTTTAAAAGATAATGCATGTGTGAAAGTCATGCAAATGAAATTTCAACTATTTTGAATTCTAATTTCATTGGTGAATGTGCATAATGTAGTGGTAAGAATTAGTTTATACGCTAACTTTGATAGGATAGTGTGTTTTTACCTTCAGGGAAGGAGGAATTTTTGTATGAAATAAATTCAGGTGAACTTGATTGAAAACTTCTCAAGCGAAATGGGGTGGGAAATTCGCAAAGGGGACAGATTGCATAAACAAAGAAGGAGAAAATGAAGAACACTTTTACATCTAAAACTCTGACTATTTAATAGAGTTATATGTTTCTAAGGAAACTAGTACATCTTATGGAAGAAAACTAAATTAATGTTGATGATTGAATGAGCAATGTGGGTAATGCCATGTTATATTGCAAAGAGGTCCTGTAAATAATTTAGCTAAGATTAAAATTTTAGACTGAGTGGAGGAATTGGAAAAAAGGAAAACCTCTTAATTTATCTCTTACTTTTATTTTCATTTATTTAGCATAAGAATGTTGATCACTACGTGAAAGTAGGATATCTGATATATTTTTTATGATTGCAATAATAAATATTAGGGGTAAATGTGGTAGAATTCATATAGATATGCTAGGATATATTTGATAATGCTTGGTGATGATATGGTACATGCATTGTGATTTGGCATGAAAACTAATATAAATTATGATTATGATTGTTGAATGTAGTGAAGAATTGGAATTTTTGATGATACAACTGCCAATGGTGGATAGCCTAATGCAAAGGACAGAGTAAAAATGCTACTGATTGAGAGAATTTATGAAGGGACCTTATGAGTTCTTGTGAAGCACTACTAATGAGGAAAATCAGAAATATTATTGGCATCCAAGATAGGTATAAAGTTTTCGTGCCAATGTAGTATATGGTCTAAAAGGGATTGTGTAACAATCCATTCCAAAACATCTTATTCTTGACAATATATACTTCCAATATTGATTGATTGTTTCATGTCATTGATACCCAAGAAGGGTAGGCTTCGGGAAAGGGAGGAACCTCTTGTAGTAAAGGATGGTTAAAATACTTGCATGGAATTCATGAAAAGATGTGTCATGATGCATTGACTTACATGTTGATTAGAAATGATAGTGCTCATGAGGAGCACATTTGCTAAATGCAATGAGAGAATTCATGTTTATATGAGAGGACAAGTATATGACTTCCCTTATGGAAGTAAGACCTTCCATTATCTCAAAATAATTATGGAATGGTAAAAATGAAAGTGAGGAAATATCTGGGAGTGTTAGAACCATGGTCACCAATAAAGAATGAATGCATTTAAGTGAAAATATTAATTTTCATATTTTCATATTATGTTATGTTGATTTGAGGTCATGATTGGCTCAAGACATGAGACATACTCATGCTATGGAAGCAAATGCCAATAACGTTATTCCATGAGGTGAGATGATTGGTTGATTTTTCCAACTCACAATGGTGGAATGTCTAGCATAAATCTGTGGCATTCTAAAATCAATGCAAGGATGCACTGTGTAAGTGTGGCCATGGATAATGACACATTTAATTAACTGCTTGTGATGATTAATTTCATTATAAAAATCTTGGCATGATGAAACAAGGCATGTGTGAAAGTGATAAGTTCAATATATTTCATAGGATTGATATATAAGTTATTTAGTTGTTATTTTGAACAAATTTAGGATCACTATGTGAGCCACTGAAAGTATAATGTGCATGAGATACTAACAATTTGATTGGATGAATGAAGGAAAAATTGCAGGAAGAATGGTCTTGAATATGGAAGTAGTGTATGTTCATAAGTAATGCTAGTGCCTACTATTAAAAAATTCCAAACAACCATGAAAGGTAATCTCGTGTTTTGAATTCGGTTCCTATAAGGAACATATCTTAAAATTGATAAGTGATATTTGAAATATGTGGGGAGTAGATTAGAAAATAAATTTTGAATGAAATTATTGTGATGATATCTCACAATTGCAATATGTATATGATGGAAGTGAGATGACAGATATATCCTGAAGGGACAGATGATGGTTGTTAAGCTGGACAACATGGGAAAGCGATCATTATTGTGACACCAGGGCCCTGTGACATGCCATGATTTTTTTTTATGTTGCTTTATGGTGCTAGAGCAAGTAAGAAGGACACCTCAACTACAAGACTCTACAAGTCTCTATACTCTTCATGTGCAAGGAAACCTTAGAAGGAAAAATGGATCGCTTGAGGGATTGTGTAGAAGAGAAGGGGATGCCTAAGCATAAAAGGTGAGTGACTGGAAGGAAGAGGGGACTTAAAGAAATAACATTATATCTAGGATCATGAACACAGTGGGAATATAAAAGAAAAATAGTGAGACAAACTCTAACCATGGCAGATATATGGGTGTAGATCCATGAATGCACATATATGTATTATGTTGAAAAAATTGTTTTTCCCTTAATTATGAACAATGATGAATTTTATGCATCAAATTGGTTTTGATATGCATGTTGTTTGAAAATTTTTGTAGGAATATTACTGAAATGCTAAATTATGAAGATGAACCAGATTGAAAATGATACATATTGTAGCAACTGAACAATGAAGACATGGTAATAATTTACTAAGGTGCAGAAAAAAACCGAGGACGATGTTCCTATTAAGGGAAGGGAAATATAACACCGTTTTTAATCCCTATTGTGTCACCAAAATGTCATCTTTCACACCCTTTTTCCTTGACTTTTAACCATTTTCCATTTTCTTGTAACCTTACATTAAGACCATTTTAATGTTTGTATGAGGGATTAGGAATATTATGTTCCAATACATTTATTTTGGTATTTTAAGTGAATTGATGAATAAATATTAGAAAAATAGCATGTTCTCACTTAACCTTGAAAGTTGGGATATTTTGGTGATGATTATAGGTCCAATTGTAGTTTGCAACAATGCTTATTTTTACCACATAGCTCCAAATTAGAAATTATTCTTCAACCATTGAACATTTGTCATAGATTTGGATCGTCATCAACTATCTTGTATGTGGAAAGAATCTTCGACCATATACAGGATTAGTGTGAGTTTTTTTGAATTATTAGCAAAAATCTTGTAATCATTTACTATTTTTTTTTTAGTTTTTACTTATTAGTAATTGGTTGTAACCACACGAGAGAAAAGAGGCTCTGAATTTATAAGTTTCTTATCTTATTTTCAAAGAAAATTATATATAAATAAGAGTTTCTTCTCCATTCCAAAGAGGAGGAATCTTAGAGAAAATGTCTAATTCATGATAATTCATGATGGAGTGAATAAAACATTTCAGGAAATTTTCTTATATGGATTGTAAGTATGTAATTTTATTTTGTTTTATTATTTGATTAAATTCTATGATGTTCTAGTTTAATTCCCCACCATGAATTCGTAGGAGAAAGAGCTTTCTCCATGAGAGCATGGCCATTATTTATTTATTTTTTATCTTGTAGTTAGATTTATTTATTAAATACAAGCATGGTGTATTTCTTTTCCATAAAAATGGTGTGATGGTTTAAAGTGCTTGCTTTTAATTTGAAGATTTGATTGGTTAATTTTATTATTCCTTTACTTTATATTGATTCTTTTAAATTATGTACAAGTGTGTTAACAGTCGTCCGTGTTTTGTTTCCAGAAATTTTAGGAAGTTGTTAACCCCGAGATCTAGAAAGAGATATGAAGCCACAAGACTCAAATCTATGAATGAGATATTTTTGGAATAGGTTTTATATCGAAAGATTTATTTGATTTGGTTTTATGCTTGGTAAAGATATCAAAGTTGTTATATCTTGACTCCCGGAAATGATTTATTGAGCGAATTGCATTTTGAATTTAGTAGTATTAGTTAAGCTGCTTGGTCTTGTATGTACAATGCCAGTGTCTCACAATATTACGATCTCCTGGATTGACAATTTAATGATCAACAATTTAAGAAAATTAAATTTTCTGACATTTTTGGCGTCATTGTCGCGAATATGCTAAGGGATTGGGCATTGGTAATTTGGTTTTCATTCTTTCATTTTTTCCATTTGTGTTTCTTCATATGATCATTGGTTTTGTTAAAATTCTAGATGGAATGAGATAATGATGGTAAGACGTAAAGACAACCGCACTATAGAATTTTTGTAGTGTAAAATCCTAATGCATTCACTATCATGAGTACACTATCTCACCTATTCTAAAGTATGTTGGTACAATGTGTTTTATTTTAGTTTGATTCATGGAAAGAAAAAATCTAACTCATGTCAATAGATAACTTCGTGACAAGAGAGTCTTAGTAGAATGAAGGAATTTGAATACATGATTAGTTTTGTTGTGAAATTTGATAATTATGGTGTGTTTTATTTCTATAGATTTCATTCATTCCTAGATGTGATTTTATTGTGTTTTATGGTTTGATTAAATTCTATGATTTTCTAGTTTAATTCCCCTCCATGAACTCGTAGGAGAAAGAGCTTGCTCCATGAGAGCATGGTTCGTCTTTATTTATTTGTGTAATTTATCTTGTAGTTAGATTTATTTATTAAATACAAGCATGGTGTGTTTATTTTCCACAAGAATGGTGTGATGGTTTAAAGTGCTTTATTTTACTTTGAAGATTTGATTTCTCAATTTTCTTATTCCTATACTTTATCTTTATTCTTTTAAATTATGTCGAAGTGTGTTAACAATCGTCTGTGGTTTGTTTCCAGAAATTTTAGGAATTTGT
This sequence comes from Picea engelmannii, assembly GCA_009831015.1. NCBI lineage: Eukaryota > Viridiplantae > Streptophyta > Pinopsida > Pinales > Pinaceae > Picea > Picea engelmannii. Next base: position 126,441 of record ML818669.1, on the reverse strand, counting down.
TAACCCTTAGATATAGAAAGAGATATGAACCCCTAAGACTCAAATTTGTCACTGATATATTTTTGGAATAGGTTTTATATCGCAATATTTATTTGATTTTGTTTTATTGTTGGTAAATCTATCAAATTTGTTATGTCTGAACTCCTAGAAATGATTTACCGAGCGAATTGCGTTTTGAATTTAGTAGTATTAGTTTAGCTTCTTTGTCTTGCACATACAGTGCCAATGTATCACAATATTATGAGCTCCCGGATTGATAATTTAATGATAAAAAATTTAACAAAATTAATTTTTCTAACATTTTTGGCGTCATTGTTGCGAAGATGCTAAGGGATCGGGCATTGGTAATTTGGTTTTGAGTCTTTCATTTTTTTTGTTTGTGTTTCTTGATATGATCCTTGGTTGTGCTAACATTCTAGATGCAATGAGATAGTGACGGTAAGATGAAAAGATGACCTCACTATATAATTTTTGTAGTGTAAAATCCTAACACATTTACTATCATGAGTACGTTATCTCATCTATTATAAAGTATGTTGGTACATTGTGTTTTCTTTTAGTTTGATTCATGGAAAGGAAAAAACTAACTCATGTCAATAGATAACTTTGTGACAAAAAAGTCTTAGTAGAATGAAGGCATTCGAATACATGATTAGTTTTGCTATGAAATTTGATAATTATGGTGTGTTTTATTTCTATATATTTCATTCATTATTTTGAATATTAAGGGTAGAGCGGTTCTTAATTATTTAAATTTCATCTAGTGATGCAGTAAGAACCACCCCATCCACTAACAATTGGTAGGAAGATGTACAAGAGAAGGGATACATATGGAGGAGGATTTAAAAACAAGGATAGGATATTTCCAAAGGACAATCCAATGTAAGTCATCTAATTAATACGCAAAACTCTTGTCCAAAATTTCATAATAGAGTGACAATTTCTTACAAATTCATCAACTTACCATAAGTTCTTTAAACACAATATTTTAGATATACAAGATAGGTATGGGATTTGTTTTAGGGGATGAACTCATAAAATCATCATAGAAATACTCACCAATAATTCCAAATAACTAGATCACATTTTAGGAGAAAATGGTCTTTTTTGTAGAAAATTGACTTCAAAAATATTCTAAACATAGAGTTGGGACAGTCAAGATTTGCGGGACTAAAATTGAAAAAATTTAAAACATGTTTCTAGTGGAGATATCCCTTGGAATATAGTTTCTAACCCAATTTGGATCTCAAACAAAAATGTAATGACCAAAACATTGACTAGATTTAGAGTAGGCAACTCAGGAACATAGTTAGGACAATCACCTTTTGGATTCCTAAATGGATATATATTTAAATCCTATTTCTATGGTGTATTAACATATTAATATAGTTTAAAACTAAATTTGAATCACTCAATTTCAATATCATGCGAGAAAGTTATGCCCAAAATGCTACTTTCTATCCTAAATCAACATTCCTAAAAATATGTTTCATAGGTTGTCCCTTGGCATATTTAATCCATCAATTATTATTGTATTCAAAACATGTTTCTATTGGAGATACTTAAATGAAATTGATTTAATATTCAACTGGAATTTCTTCAATCCGAACTTTAATGAAAAAGTTATGATCAAAATAGTGATTGTTGGTCTAGGTGAAAATTCAAAAAGACCTATGTCATGTAGGTTGTTCCTAAGACGATTTGGCATATAATATCATGGAATTTTAAAATCCCATTTCTACTCAAGATATCCATAAGAATATAATTTTATTTTGATTTTGAATCACCTAAATCGGACACCAAATGAAGAATTTATCAATGAAATATCACTCGGTGGTCTAGCTAGCCAATACTCCTTAGCAAATAAAAGTGCACTTTGTTTTATTTCTCCTCCTTGGATTTGTTTCATAAGAACTTGTTAGCACCAAACATCACCTCTAGATTGTGGCAGAGGTAAGCCTGATACCCATCATTTTTGTATGTCACGATAATAAATTGGGGTGGTCGAATGGGCGCAGACCCAGGAGAATATCGCTTTAACTTAGAAAACTAGGCCAGGTATGCATGAGTAGGTCAGGTCTTGATCTAACTTCAGTAAGGAATTTGAGTTTAAAACGAGCAGAGGGAAGACTTGGTGAGAGTGATGGACAATCCTGCTATGGGCATCAGGCCTTCCAACAACTTGGAGAAGAAAAAAAAGACACTGAAATGTGTCGAGATGACACAGTCACAACAACACAGTGATCAAACCTACATCACAATGCTATCATAACAGCTCGACTAGATCCTCCAATTCCGAGCTACTCTGTGTAAGAGGGAGAATATAACACAAGAAACTTCTTAAAACTGGTGATAATATTGCTATGATCAAACATACATCACAACAACACAAATACCCTCGAATTGACCCTCCAATTTCGAGTGTTTTAACACAACGGTTTACAAATATATGAAAAGAAGTTGACTTTCATCAAACAAGAAGTCTCAAATACAGATACATAACTAGAGAAACCATTGCTTCATCAAAACTTTACAATACGAGAGCCTAGCTCAACCATCGACCCTTTACTGGGATTTCGTGTATCGAAAATCTTCACTCCTCCCGACTCTCCTTCCTTCAAATCCCTGGGTCCCAAAATGCCAACAAGGGCTTAACGATCCCTAGCTCCTCCCTTCAACTTTGCCACATGGCCTCTGGCTATGTCCTGGGGCTATAACTTCCAAGCTCTTCGACACTTTGTGTATCGCGAATTCTTGTCACTCCCTCTGTTGACTTTCTTCAGTAGCGAGTCATCGAAATGTTGATCCTGTGCCACGTGTCCTGCTTGGCTCAGATCTATTTCACAATTTTTCATTTCACAAAAATTGCGTGTAACTCATTACAAAACCCCCAAAAGTCATTTATGCAAAACCCCAGATGACCGCCACCTATCTCCTCAATATCTACGGCCCAGATCAAACTTTGCTTGACCTTTGATCTTGAGCCTCTGCCCTAGCACTAAAATTTGGGCAACTTTACTTCCCTGACTACTTGATGACTGTCGATCTACTCTATCGATGGATCCTTGCCGTTGGAAACTGGTATTTGCCCGCTCGCTTGATCAACAACTGCGATCTTTTTGTGATTTCTCATTTCACGAGATCTGATTTGATCGACTCTTGACCTCCTGATGTGGCGCACATGGATCGTACGCCACATGTCCCTCTGAAATGAATGACCCAGATTTTGGGATTTCGGGCCTTGGTCTGATGCTAAACTATGCGTAATTTTATAATCCCGATCGCCTGATGTTCGCCGATCTAATTTATCTGATGGATCTGATGGTAGAGACTGAGAATGTGCTTGATATATTTTCGTCAACCAGGTATGTGCACACCTTTGCATAATCGCACACCTCCTTTTTATACAAATGCATATGGTGTGTTTTTAATCCCTATTTCTTGCATTTGGTCACCCAATGGAAAACTTCAAAGGAAAAACATCCCCTTGTAAGAATAAGTGCTAACATTAGGCTCCACGGGGGATAGATTCCTCCCTGCGAGGCTCTAATATCTCCTTTTGCAGTTCCAATCGCCTTATGTTGGGCTATGGAGTCAAGCTCAAAACACACTGCTGAAAATACATGCCGAAAGTAAAAACAAAAATAAAAACACATGCTCGAAGGAGATTATTTATGTACAGTCCTAAACTAATAAAATTTTACATAGTGTTAGGTGAAAGCAAACTTCCACCATAGCCATTCAAGTAACTTCCTAATTGGAAGCTCCTTTACTTTGTCAATGATTACTAAAAGATGATGTAACCGTGACAGCAGAACAGTTACATCCTTCATCTTTCCTCGTAATGTTGACGTCAGGAGAAAGATGGGTAGTTTCAAAACATGAAGGAAATACAATTTCATGTATTCCTTCACAGGCTCGTAGGCCGAGCGACAAACTCTAGAAAATTTGTAACAGGCAGCCTCCTCTGCTACACGGCTATTCACATGTGGTTGAATATCTCTAGTAGGCCCAGGGGGGTGAAAGGTTGGTGTAGGCTGACTGATCTCAGGAAGTGGTTGCTCACGGACAGGCTTTGGATAGGGGATAAACTGCCCCTTCTGCTGCTCCTCTGGTTTTTCTCCTTTTCTCTCCCAAGGGTTAGATTCATAATCATCATAAATAGGACCCGTGGGAAATATTTGCTCTTCAATCCGCTTCAGAGCGTCTTCTGCAGGCTCAGTATGGTTGATTTCCTCGTAATATTCTTATTTAACGAAAAGAGGATAAGGCTCTACAGTCTTCTCTTGGAACTCCTGCATATCCATCTCAGAATCTTATTCATAGTTGTCATATACAGGCTAACTACTCCTCTGGTCAACAAACTGGGATGTGGGGCTCTGCTATTCTTCATCTGAATAATCATCATATCTTGGTACAGTAGGCACATCAGGAGTGGAATGAAAGGCCTCTACAGTCCTGAAATATTCAACGCTATCATCATCAGTAGGTTTGTCAAGAAACATATGCTTTTAAGACTAGAAAATCCTCTGCATCTTGTTTAAAAAGGTAGCAGTCATGATCTTCCTTCAACTCTTTTATTACTGCAGAGATATATTCTACCAACAATTTCAACTCGCCCAAAGCATCCCCCTCTTCATGGTCCTCATCCTCGCATATTTAATAAGGCACAACCACATCTTGATCATGGCCTTCATATTCCTCAAAACAATTATGACAGATTAACTCAGAGGAATAATGCCTTTGATAGTGCCTAGTGAAGGTTGCATGAAACTCCATCAGGGAAGAGATGCTAGCAGGGGGTAAAGAATGATACCATTTACGAGCATCCCCTGCTAATGAGAACATGTAATTTTTTAATAATACATCCTCAGGATGTATATCCCATTGATGCATGAGTTCATGAAATTTAGGGAGATGTTGAGCAATGTTTTCCTCTACATGCCCTCTAAATATGGGAAAATAATCACCCCATTCATCCACAATAGGGAGAACATTAGGAAAACCAGGAACAACAGAAAAATTAAAAGGAGGAAACCTCCGAGCCAATATTTTATCCATTTCGAACCAGTGGAGTCGCCAAACGCTCCCTCAACCATAGAGTCACCAGGTGAATGATATGTAGAATGGGTGAGTCTAGCCTTCATTCACCATCAATGGCTAGATCTAATCATTGTGTTCTCCCGAGGGCTACCAGGTGTAGTCGGAAGAAGTAAAACTAAAACAGTAAAACCGAGACAGTAGAATCACCTCAGTGGAGTCGCCAGGTGCATAGTTGCAATCTTTGAAGTACTAAGTTATGATGCACCTTTATAACTAGTAAACATTGTCGTTCTACCCAGGGAAAATCTTCAATTTCCTCCCCGATAGAGGCACCGAAAATGTTAACACCAGAGGTCACCTCTGGATTGCGATAGAGGTAAGCATGATACCCATCAGTTTTATATGTCATGATAATAAATTGGGGTGGTCGAATGGGCACAGACCCAGGGGAATATCTATTTAACTTAGAAAACTAGGCTAGGTATGAATGAGTAGGTGAGGTCTTGATCTAACTTTAGTCAGGAAGTTGAGTTTAAAACGAGAAGAGGGAAGACTTGGTGAGAGTGGTGGACAAGACTACTATGGGAATCAGGCCTTCCAGTAGCTTGGAGAAGAAAAAGAAAACACTGAAATGTGTCGATATGACACAGTCAAAAAAACACAGTGATCAAACCTACATCACAATGCTATCATAACAGCTCGACTGGATCCTCCAATTTTGAGCTACTCAGTGTAAGAGGGAGAAGATAACACATGAAATTTATTAAAATTGGTGATAATATTGCTATGATCAAACATACATCACAACAACACAAATACCCTCGACTGGATCCTCCAATTCCGAGTGTTTTAACACAGCATTTTACAAAGATATGAAAAGAAGCTAACTTTCATCAAACAAGAAGTCTCAAATATAGATACATAACCAAAGAAACCAGTTCTTCATAAAAACTTTACAATACAAGAAACTAGCTCAACCATCAACCCTTTACAAAATATCAAAACTAACTATTTATACTCAAAAATTTCACCCAGCAGAGGCATGCTCGAGCTTCCATGGTGCGACGTCTTCTCAGTCATTCTATGCAGGTATTCCTCTATCAGACGTGACCTTAAACAGTATGGGCTCATAGGAAAAATCAGTCCACAGGGGTACAACGGGCTGACGGATTTGACCTATGCATTCATGGAGGGAGATGACATTCTAACCACCTCCCTGGTCTTCTTTAACTGCTTCATCGCGATCGAAATGAGGTTGAGTCAACTTGGCACTTGGAAAATGTGGTGGCCTATTTCTGCGACTAAAACCAACATTTAGGCCCTTGGCGCCACTCACTTGAACTTTTCACCCTAACCCACATGCGACCTGGGCCATGACCATGGGCCTAATTCCCAGGCCTTACCGGCATTTCCTGTATCAAGAATCTTCACTCCTCCCAACCCTTCTTCCTTCGAATCCTCGGGTCCCGAAATTTTGACAAGGTCTTAACGATCCCTAGCTCCTCCCTTCAGCTCTTCCACATGGCCTTTGGCTATGTCCCGGGGCTAGAACTTCTGAGCGCTTCGACACTTCACGTATCACGAGTTCTCGTCGCTCCCTCTGTTGACTTTCTTCAGTAGTGAGTCAGCGAAACGATGTTCCTATGCCACATGTTCTGCTGGAATGGATGGATCGGATCTATTTCACGACAATTTCATGTAGCTCATTACAAAAACCCCAAAAGTCATTGATGCAAAACCCCAGATAACCGCCACCTGTCTCCTCAATATCTACGGCCCAGCTCAAACTTTGCTTGACCTTTGATCTCAAGCCTCTACCCTAGCACTAAACTTCGGGAAACTTCATTTCCCTGACTACCCGATGACCATCGATTTTCTCCATCGATGGATCCTTGCCATTGGAAACTGGTCTTTGCCTACTCGCTTGATCAATGGCTACGATCTTTTCGCAATTTCGTATTTTGCGAGATTTGATGTGATCAACTCTCGACCTCCCGATCACGAAATCATAACTATGTTGATCATGCACCACATGTCCCTCTAAAATGAACGGCCTAGATTTAGGGATTTCGAGCCTTGGTCTGATGCTAAACTTTGTGCAACTCTATAATATCGATCGCCCGATGGTCGCCGATCTAATTTATCTGATGGATCTGACTGCTAAGACTGAGCCTGTGTTTGATGGATTTCCGTCGACCAGGTATGTGCGCGCCTTTGCATAATCCTGCCCCACCTTTTGATAAAAATGCATATGGTGGGTTTTTAAACCCTATTTCTCTCATTTGGTCACCCAATGGCCAACTTCAAAGGAAAAAAATCCCCTTGTAAGAATAAGTGCTAACAGAACTAGTTAATTTTTTTCATATTTTATGGATGAAGAGATCCTGTACACCTCTCTTCTTCCACGGTCTTATGTTTTATTAGAGGAAGGTGCTAATGTTTTTCAAGTCCTAGGAGGATCAAGAAGGTCAATCGATTCAAAAGTGATTTTCAATACCATTTTTTTTAAGAAGGTCATGTCATCCATACATCCACAGAAAAATAATACCAAGTATATACCAAAGAGAAGCCACACCCACCATGCCATCACTACTTAATAAATCCTTCCATAATTCCATTATGTCATGGTATGCTTATTCATTTTTCTGCCTCTGAGCTTAACAATCCATCCATGTTGAAGCCCGAACTTCCATTTGTTTAGGTATTCAGCCTTAAAATTTGCATATTACCACTACTACCAGAGGATGAATTCAACCCATTTTCCCTTCATGGCTTTCCTTACTTTCATACCCCATCTCCATCCACCCATAGCCCATGAATAAAGTCACTGAGTTCACTTACAACACAAACATACCTCACTATCCTTTTTCTTTTTCCAAATAAAACCTACTTGATAGTGAAAATATTTCATTTATGGTTATTCAAATCATTTTGTTCTATGATTGAGTTGGATTAGGTGGGATTTTTTAAGTCCCTCTTTCCAAAAAATATTGTCCCATCGAATTCATCACATTATCTGGGATCAAGGTTAGAGATATTTTATAGTGCCTTGGAGCTTACATACATCGATGGCAAGTTTCCTCACTGACAACAATGGAAATACATCAATATCTTGTTATTGTCATATTCTATAGGGGACTTGACTTCATCACATCTATTTGTTCCTGAGATAATGCACTAATGTACCTTGACACTCATTTTCATTATCGGTGAGTTGTCTCACATTGTTTAACAACATTAATTAATGCTCAGTAATCCAACGAATTCTCTCTATGTTCAACTTTAACAAGTTTTATTCACATAGATAGAATTGTACATGACCGATTATGGATGAAGACTATATGGTTTCATAGCACTAAAAATATCTTGCAGCAGTATATTAAGATTCATATCCTTAGTTCAACGCTTGTATATTAGTTCCAACAATAAGAAGGGACCGAAGTTCAAATTTCAGATCGTATCTTCTATTCATACAAGATGAAGGAAACAACATGATTCAGATCATATTATTTCACTTTAGATGCATGATCCAACAACAACAGCCAGAAGATTCCTCCAATATCAAAAGAAATTTTAGATGCATAACTCATGGAATTCTCAGGTGGGTGCAGGTATTTTTTTTTCTAATATTTAATCAGTAATTCCTTGAATACTAGAAAGGATGTATTTGGAAAATTCTCATGCCTATATAATATTTTCCCTTCCTTGTTTGCCAAATTTTTTCGAGGAAAGAAAAAACCTATAGTTGGGGGGGAATACATCCATACCTTGTGATCCCATGCTCTTATGTCATTTTTTGATCCCATATCACATACTGTGTGCCCTCATATGATGGTGATCAACATGTTTCTCCCATATGACTGTTGTTGTTATTGTAAAAACCGTCATTAATTTCATATAACTCATCATTTGTTTCCATATTAGTGCACCTCCAATTTGGAATCTTACACTTGGAGGGTGTTCTACATGTCCAAGGCATGCTTCAGTACCTCTCTTATTTTAAAATTACCAAACTATGTGCTCGGGAGAAGGTAGCATCATTTCTTGTATTTTCGATAGTGGAGTGACAATTTCTGGTAACACTTCATTGCTTTGCATATGGGCACCTTCTTAGAGTCAAATCAATGATAAAATGTTTTTATGGGATGGCATCAATATGGTTTTTTGTTGTCTAAATTGGCCCCAAGTTAAACAAGGAACACACCATTCTTTGGTCAAACCAAAAGTCAAACTTAACAATTTAAAACAGTCAAATCTGCTCCGAGGGCACTTTTTGCACGTCAATTTGATGCAGGCGAGACCAAATCAAGAAAAACCAAGACATGGGTCTTATGAATAGTATAAAAAATTGAGTATGTCAAGGGTGAATTTCTTTGAAAATGCACAAGGAGGAATAGGTAAGAAGGTTTTTAAGATAGTTTTGTACTTTTTACCATTATGTGCAAGTAAGCTAGAAATTGTGTATTTTTGCACAACAGTTCCTTTGTTTCTACGAAAATGGAAATATAAATTTATAATAAGATTATAAATGATGAAATACATAGTATCCCTTTTGAAGCACTCATTTTTTCCTTAAAATGAACCTGTGACGTCAATTTTTGGGCACTTGGGCAACCTTGTCAAGTTTGGAAACAAGGTAGAAATTGATTTGACCATATCTTGCAAACCATACATCTGTTGGGAATAAAATTTGAAGGGGAAATGAACTAAGTTAATATTAATAAAATCAACAAATTTCAATTCAAACAAGTTCACATTGTTTGAGAAATGAACCACTGTAACCTACAACCATTTTGTATTTTTCTTGAAATCTGTGAATTGGGTTTTGCTCAAATTTTGCATGCTAAAGCATCATGATAACAATATCATCCTCACAAAAAATAAGCCCAAAAAAATTGGTAAATTTAGAAAAATGTGGTAAAAGGTAGCTTCAGAATTATGGTAGCAACATATAATTCCAATAGTGATTCATTTCTTTTCATACTCAAGTGATAGCTCAGAGTGAAATATGCCATATGGGTTTTGTTCATAGGCATCATGATATGGTTTCCTATTGATCAAATCAATTCCAGGTTAAATAAAGAAGGTGGTATCTCATGATCATTTTTCAACAAGTGTTACCATAATTATTGTAACAAGCAGTTGAGGATTTGTTATGAATGGTGAGTATGGCACTTGGTCACAACTGGTAAGTAGAGGTTATTTATGATGTTAATATTCTAAGTATTGTTTTAACAGAGATCCATGATTCTTGAATATGATTTGTTTTAAGACAACTTCCATTTTCTCAGAGAATGCATGCACATGGTTTATTTTTCAAAGTGATTATATTTTTTTCCATTTGAAAGGGGGATTCTTTGTTGCAGTGAAAAAATATAACAAGTGAAAATATATAACTATTGTCACACAAGAACCAACACTTACAAAACTTGTGATTGTTACAAAAGAACCAACCACAAGAATAATTTCAAGGAAAGTCTTGCCACACAAGAACCAACACTTATAGAACTTGTGGTTTCCACACAAGAACCAACCACAAGAAGCTCAGATCACACTCATATTTCATAGGAGGAAGACCTAATCACACAATTCACAAGAACCAAATGTAGGGTTGCATGAGGACACACAAGATCTATTGGAATGTTAGTAGTACTGAGAGGGGGGGTGAATCAGTACTAAGCACTTTCAATAATTTCTTTTACACTTATTTAAAACCAATTAGAATTTATTGATTCAAGTATTCATATTAGAGAGATACTTATCATAACCAACATGTTACAGATATAGAGGTGAAAACCTTGAAATTATTTTATATATAAATGTCAAAATAATTCTCTGTGAGGACACCAATCCTCATATGAGCACTAAATCATAAAATTCAGGAACCAACCTACAAATTAAAGAGGACACCAATCCCATGTAGGCACCAACCTACACACTAGGAACCAACCTGGAGACATGCACCAACCTACACACCAGGAACCAACTTGCAAATGAAAGAGGAAACCAAACCAATGTAGGAACCAACCTACACACTAGAAACCAACCTGCAAATGAAAGAGGACACCAATCCTCTATAGGCACCAACTTACAAATCATGCACCAACCTGGATGTTCTAAATTTCCTTTGGAAACAATTGTTTAAAATTGACCCTAAGCCACAACAAATCACTTCACAGAATACTCAGTCTTCTTCTCCACGAGGTTCATGAGATATGAAATCTACTCTTCTTCCTTGCTATTATAGATCCACTTCATTCCCATTATCATATCTATTATCTTGATTAGGGAATTGTCATTTATAGTGATTACTCCCTTAATAATTTTTCCATGTACATATTTTCTGTAGTTGGATCCGGGTCCATTGATTCTTCGAATCAGGATGCAAAAACCTCCATGAAATATGGTATTTGTTCCTTCTTTTACACTCTATTTGATTCATTGGTCCTCGACACTCGACCACCGTCCAATTCCATCCTATATTGAATCTCAATGGTCGATCTATTATTTCATGTCGGGACCACCGGGGTTCCAAAACACTCAACACCATTTCGATGCACATGAGTCGTTCACTGATCTCTTGAGTAGATCATGATCATTGGATCTAACCTCCATAAATTTTGAACTACCAGGATCTCGGACCCTTTTGGCCTCATCGATCAACCACTATTGGATCTGCTCCAGATTTTTTGTCTTCTTTCGATATGTCCTCTTTCATATTGATAGGTATTATTTATGCATTAAGCCCCTTCTTGGTCATATGCCCAATATCCATGTCCATTGAATTATCTTGTCTCGTAAACTTTGAAAACTTTATTCCTCTGGTTAACCTATGAGTTGTTCCTAGTGCGAGATCTCCTCATGGTCATTGATTTGTTTTTCAAATGGATGATTGGATCTGCATCTCGGAATATAGTTAAAGACTTTGTATGAGTCATTTATCTATTTCTATATGAACTACAACAATCTCTCCTTGGAGTATTTTATCTTTTACTCTTATCCGTTGATCATCACTCTGAAGTACAATCTATATCTCATCTCGTAGTTTGGTATTTAAAGTAATTTTAAAATCCCATATTAGAAATGTTTGAAGCTTCCACTCCAATGATCTTTAACCTTCCTCCTCAGACTCCAAACATTGTCAGCCTCTTCATCTTTGATATTTATGGATCTAATAGTTATGGATCACTATCTCGATCCCACTATTCTACACCTATTCCACAGCACTCACAAGTGGATTCCACATGTCAACCTCTTCCTTGTCAATCTAACTACCACATGTCTCTTTCTCATTCTTTCATGTCACTGGCACATGTCACAATTTCATTCGCCAAGGCCATGTCCAAGCTCTATCAATTGCCACATGAATCTCCCTCATTAGTTTATCTATTCAATTATGAATAGATATCCACCATTCATCGTTGTCCTTTTGTCAGAGTTACTCCAGTTGCTTGACTCTGATGGCCCTGCTCCAAAAAAAATGGGATATAACTATGCATTATCTCCTTAACCCTTGACCAGGGTCACTCCAAATCCATCCTATTCATCTGTCGGATCTTCCTTTACCAATATGGACCATTAATTAAGTAAGTTAGAGTTGTTGGTTCATGCAGACAATGCCATGTGTTATTCTCGGATCCATCCACTCATATCATCTCAAAATCATATGGACCATTCGTCTTACTATCTTCATCGGAGCTCTTTCATCACTGCACCTTTTTTTACTTTGAAACTTCAAATATGAAACACGTCTACCTATTGACACGTATCTTCTCCAGATATATTAGTCTAGATCACTCTGAATTAATCTTCTCCATCCGCCACTCTTCCTTTTTCATAGTATTCTTTGTTGTTATGTCATTTCGACTCTGAATATTATACTCCGAAGTATTTAAATTTTTTCTTCGGAATCTGACCCCAAGACTAATTCCAACCATCGATCTTTTGCCTCCACTTGATCTATACCATCGATCGGATTTCTACGTCAGAGACTTCCTTTCTCTTCCGAAATTATTTAACCAATGAATCAAACTCTGAACTCAAAATTGATTATGGTCGTCTATCAGGAGAGATATATATTCAATATCTAATCTCGGTTGTCAATTTACTTATACTAAGGAATAGCTTCTATAGGTGCCAACTTCGATCTAGAAAAATCAACAATGATGGTTAACTCCTCAACTTGATATGAATGTTGTTGTTCCTTGTTGTCTACAAAATGTTTCTCGATTTCATAATAAACTTCATCTTGATCATGTGTCTTCAATTTAATTCTTTTTTTGCTCCTTTGTTGATCTGTTCCATATGATTTGTTGCACTTCCTCCATCTTCCTACAGGCTCGATCTTGGGACTTGTTAGTCACATAGGGTAGATATGCACAACACATGGAGGCCTTCATTTTCTCCCCCTATCATTGGAATTAGTCATTATTCCTTTGATGTTATATCAATGACCTTGATGAATACCTTTGACATCAATAACAAGATAATTTCCAACAATATTCCCCTTTTTCATTGATGGAAACACATAATTGTTTATATTTCTATAGTCCATTGTAATCATATATTACCTTTGGTCTTTTACTCTCCCCATTTGACATCAATGAAAAAGGTTTTTATTTATGTAGATACCCCTAAGATGACACTCTTCCTTACACTGTACTCTTCATTTTGATTTGCAACATGCAATCATATGCACTCTCCCCTGATATTTTGATTTTGTTGAGATCCCAACAACTTTCAGTTGAAGCTTTCACTAGGAAATGGGAATGAATCCCATTTTCTGTCTGAGATACTCAAATGTACCTATAGGTACAGGTTTGGTAAACATATTATAAAAAATTTCCTTGGTAGGAACATACTCCAACTTGACAGTCTTATCATTCACTTGTTCTCTCAGAAAATGATATTTGATTGGGATATGCTTTGTCTTTGAGTGCATTACTAGGTTCCTGGAAATGCTTATGGCACTATTATTGTCACATAGTATATAAACTAGTTTCTTCCATTCTACCTTAATATCTTGCAGAGCTTACTTCATCCAAAGGATTTGTGTACAACAAGATGTTGTTGCAATGTACTTTCCTTCTTCCATGGATAAGGAAATTGAAGATTGTTTCTTGCTTAACCAAGATACTAGAGAACTACCCAAAAATAATACTCCACCACTTGTGATTTTCTCTTCATCAATAGCACCTACCCAATCTGGATCAATATATGTTGTTAGAGTAAAATTATCTCCTTTTGGATACCAGAGTCCAAAATCCATTGTTCCCTTCAAGTATTTGAGAATTCTCTTGACTACCATCACATGCGATTTTTTGGTGTAGATTGAAATATTGCAAACAAACCAACAAATTGCATAACATCATTCCTTGATGTAGTTACATATAAAAGTCTACCAACCATTGATATGTGAATGGAGTGATCTTCCTTTGGTGATTGATCATCCTTACTTAGCTTACAACTTGTTATCAAGGGAGTATTGATAGGCTTGCAATATTCCATGTTGAACTTCTTTAACATCTCCTTGATGTGTTTTTTCTGTGATATGAATATGTGTTTATTTGACAGAGAGATTTGCAGTCCTAGAAGGAAGGACAACTTGACTAGCATGGACATCTCAAATTCTTTTTTCATGTTCTTTGAGAACCTTTGAATCAGATCATTAGAGTCGCTTCCAAAGATGATGTCAACTACATAGACCACAATAATAATTATATTTCCATTTTCTTATTTGATGTAACTGTTACATTCTATGGTTCCTCTCTTTAATATTTTCTATTGTAGGTACTTATCAAGCCTCGAATACCATGATCTAGATTCTTTCTTTAAACCTTAAAGGGATTTATTCAATTTTCATACACAATCTTGTTTGTTTGTTAACCGAAACCCCTCATGTTGTTCAATAAATAATTCTTCTTCCATATTTCCATTTAGAAATGTAGACTTAACATCCATTTGATAAACTTTGATAGTCCAGTAGCTTACAAATTCTGGAAAGATTTTAATTTCTTCTAGTTTGGCTACTGGAGAAAAAGTTTCATCAAAGTCTACCCCTTCAACTTGAGTATATCCTTTACACACTAGCCTTTCCTTATTTTTCAATACTTGTCCATCCTCACTCAGTTTGTTCCTAAAAACCCACTTGGTTCCTATTACATTCTTTTATTTTGGTCTTGGAACTAACTCGCAAGTTTTGTTTTTCTCAATTTGATCTAATTCTTCATCCATGGCATTAACCCAGTTTTTTTTTTTTTTTTGGCTTTGTCGAAGTTATTGGGTTCTATTTTATATAATAGATACAGATTTGCATGTTCAAGTGATCTTATTAATTGTCTTCTTGTTTGGATGCCTATGTTTTTCTCTCCAAGAATTTGTTCTTAAGGGTGGTTGTTTTAAACATACCTCGAGGGAGTCTTTGTGTATTTTCTAGGAGCTTCGTCTTCTTCTTATTTTGTATTCTCTTCCTTATTGTCTTTTTCTTATTAAAAACTATCTTCCTCATTATCTTTTTCTTCTTCTTCTTCTTCTTATTCTATCATATATTCCTCATTATCTTTCTCTTCTTCATTATAGCTTGTTACTATTGGCTGGTAAATTGTTTGCATCTTGATCCTTCCAATCTTTTTAGAATCCACTCTTACATTTTCACTTTCAACAATTTTATACAATATTAGATTTAAACATATATAAGATTTTCTTTGAGAGGAATACCCAAGGAAAATATCTTCATCACATATGGAGTCAAACTTTCCAAGATTATCAACATCTCTTTTTATGTAACATTTGCTTCCAAAATTTTTAAGATGTTTGACATTTGATGACCATCCCTTCCATAATTCATATGGAGTTTTTACATTGTTAGCTTGAATATGTGCTCTATTCAAAATATAGACAAATGTGTGAATTACATCTCTCCAAAATGTATCTGACAATTTTGCTTTATTTAGCATAGTTATGGCCATTTCTTGTATAGTTATGTTTTTTTATTTCAACCAATCCATTTTGTTGAGGAGTTCTTGCAGTTAAGAAGTGTATTCTTATTCCATGATCTTCATAGGATTTATTGAACTGATATGAGGTGAATTATCCTCCATTATGATCTTAGACACTTGATCTTCAAATCTGTTTCATTTTCAACCAAATCTTTGAAATCCTTAAACTTCCCAAAAGCTTCTGATTTATGCTTAAGAAAGGTTACCCAGGTCATTCTTGTGTAATCATCGATGAGAAGCATGAAGTAATGGTTACCTTGTAGACTTTGTGATTTGTTTTTCCCACAAATATCAATGTGTATGAGTTATGTTATCACATGAATTTGTCAGAGTCTTATGGGTTTGTGGTCTTTACCCAAGTCTATGTCCTTGCCCTACTTTTCTCTTTTCACAGGCCATGTCTTTAAATTTCCCTTCATCCGACAAATTCATTTTTGTTTGCTCCTTTCTGATTTGGCACTCATCTCCTTTACCTCTGTCATTGATCCTTCTGTCTTCCCCAACCCTTAGCCAGTCTTCCAAGTTTTTATTTTATGCAGGCCGCAGCCATGAGCACAAAGTGAAACACTTAGAGTGACCTAATATGGACTCAAATCAAGCAAGCGAGCAAGTTCAATTTTCATCAGAGGGGTTTCCATTTGAAGTTCATATTTGTGGCCTTCAGGTGTTCAGAATCATAACGTTCTGTGAAGTTTAATGACATACAGAGGTTTGAGGTCTTGAGGTTAATCCTAGTCATTGGTGTTGGGAATGGCATGTGGTGGGAGATCAACATTTCGTGGTTTCTCGAATCAGGAAAGTAAGAGGGCAGAGTTATGAGGACTCATGAAATGCGAAATCATGACTCTATCTGGACCGTCCGATTTTGAGGGACATGTGGTGCAAGATCAATGATTTTGCAGACTCCGAACTCGGAAAGTGCAGAGGTAAGAGTTGTTAGAATTCAAGAGGTCCGAAGTCGTGAAAAAATCGCAGTCATTGGATCGATGAAAGTTGTGGACCGTCGATCCGATGGTTCACGGAAGTGACTTTTGGGAGTTTTGGAAGGAGTCAAAGGAAAATGGATCTGGGTCGTCCAAACTAAAGGGGAACATGGCAGCAGATATGCAAAATCGTGATTTCGCGAGTCGGGGGTTTCAACATGGAGCAAGGCGAAAGTTCCCGAAATGAGAAATCACAAAGCGCCCAAGATTTGGGCCCATGGTCACATGCCAAGGTCACATGGAAAGCGGGTCCAGGAGGAAATGTTGGCGCCCATAGCATAGAGCTGGCCAAGGTGGAGTTCCAAGGGAGAAATCGCAGTCGTTGGATGCAAAGTAGATCCAACCATCCATCTGAGTCAGTCGATTTCGCAATATCGGGTATAAAGAGATTGTAGTTAAGTCATGTGAAGGCCCCTCGAAATGCAAAATCGTGATGCACCCAGGATTTGGGCCTATCATCATAGCCTGAGGTCGCATGCAAGAAAATGTAGTGAAAGAGAAGCTGGCACCAGGAGCTTTGGGAGCACAAAGGAAAGGGCGTGGATTTCATGAGACTTGCATCAAAAGCTGAGGATACCCGGGTGAGTTAAAGAACGAGACTATCATGTTTTCAAGGTGTCAGGTTGACTCGAAGGGTCTCTAGTAGCACATGGTAGATCCTTGGGCATTAAGCCTTGTCCTGATCCCAATGAAGGTAGTTAATGGAAAAAGAAGTGGTGGTTGAAACCTTGGCTCACTCCATAAATGGAAGGTATGGAAGGTCCTGCCGTGGGGACTGAACCGTCATCCCATGGTACTCGTGCAAGAAGATTTTCTTGCAAAACCCATGTTGATCTGAGCTCGCATATGACAGAAGAATGCACACACAGTCTGATAAAGAAGATGTTGACGAAAATCCTTGAATGTAGGGGACCGGTCATGCTCCTGGTAGTGGTGAATTGTTTTGAGTATAAATAGATAGTTTTGATATTTTGTTAGGGTCGTCAACTATTTGAGCAGAGCTCCATGTTTTGTAATGTTTTGAAGCAAGAATTGTTCTCTAGTTATATATAATATTTGAGACTTTCAGATTAATAGAAGTCAGCCTCTTTTCATCTCTTTGTAAAAACTGTACTAAAACACTAGGGCATGGAGGATCCAGTTGAGGGTTGTTATGATGTTCTAATGTAGGTTTGATTGCAGTGGTATCGTGACCAGTTTTAGTCAGCGTCCTTGTGATATTTTCCCCTCTTACACTGAATGGCTTGGGCATGGAGGATCCAGTCGATTTGTTGTAGTTGCATGGTGATGTAGGTTTGATCATTGTGTTGTTGTGAATGTGTTGTTTGGACATATTTCAGTGTCTGAAGATTGAGCTTAAGAGTGATATTGAGTCTGATTTTTTCCTCTCCAAGTTTCTTGAAGGCCTGATGCCCATAGCGGTCTTGTCCACCTTTCTTACTAAGTATTCCCTCTAGTCACACTTAAACTCAATTCACTAACTGAAGTTATTTATGGCCCTCACTTCCCTATGCATTTCCTATCCAGTTATGGGTTTAACATCATTCATATATTGAGTTTTTTCCATTGACCTCCACTCATATAAGCCAAACATCCACCAAAAACTATGATGAGTACTGGGCTCATCCTCCTGCAAAATGAGGGTGACTATCAGTGCTAACATTATTGGCGCCATTTTTGGGGAAAAATTGAATATTTTCCCTGGGTAGAATGATAATGAACTTATGATTCTGAAGATGCATTAGACATCAAAATATTTGAAGATTTCACTTGCACCTGGCGACTCCATGGAGGAAAATCCACGGTCTCGAATCCATTGTTTCAATTGTGGATCCTAAAAGCAGACACATGAGGTCCACTTTGTAGCTACCTATAGAGACACCTGAAGCTGACTCAAAGAAAATTATCAGAAAAGGAAAGACCTCTCAAGAAGGTACCTCAACTGTTGTACCAGGCGATTCTGGTAATTGACATGATCCTTCTTTAAAAACTCCATTAATTGCCTCTAGTTCTCCTATTCTACCAGTTGTTGGAGTTTCAAGGATTTTAAATTTTGGGATTTTTCCTGTTGATTTCTCCCCTCCTAGCCTTGTATTACAGGGAGAAATTTTGACACCCCTTTCTCCCCCAAATTTGTGAAGTGGAAGGAGAGAGCTTTGACCTTAGAAGACTTTCCTACTCCAGAATTTACTACTACTCCTCCTATTAAAGTTGTTGTAGTTACTGAAAGGGAAACATATGTTACCTCTAGCCCCTCATCTGTATCTCCTTATTCTCATCCTTTTCCTTTTCTCCCAGAAGAAAAACCCCAATCTCGCCTGTCCGAACTCCATCTCCGCCTGGTTCTCCTCCAGTTCACATCCAAATGGCAGGTGTTAATCCTCCTAGGAATAGTATGGTTGATATATTCGCTGCTAGATAAGCCCCTCTAGTTTTACCTCAGCCTATGAATGCTCTTCAAGACACATACTACCTTAAGTACATGCTCCAGTTCACAAGGGAGGGAGATGTGACTGTAGAAGATCACCTTACATCCTTTTATAGATTTGTAGAGATTCAGGCCATCGAAAATGAAGATGTGTGGATGAGAGTTTTTGTACAGATCCTTGATGGTGATGCCAAGGATTGGTTTAAGGACTTGCCTCCTAGACCTGTTGATGATATTTTTGCTCTAGATGATTCATTCTTAAGACATTAGGAATAAAAAAGATCTAGTTTATTATATTATAGAATTCGAGGCACTTAAGAGATAAGAGGGGGAATCTATTTCAGACTTCTCGAAGAGATTTAATAAGATGTATAAAAATATTCTCGTTGAAGTTAAACATTCAGAAACCTCTGCCAAGATGACTTATGCTAGTTATTTTAGCCCTAATGTTTTCCTCTTGTTTAGATAAAGAAGATCTACCACCTTGGCTCATATACAAGATGCGACCCTTGAAGTAGAATCCAATATATTAGCAGCTGACAAACTTAGGGGTAAAACTAACAGAGACAGAGGAAGAGGTATCTTTGAAACTCTGACTTCTAGTTCCTATGTTTCCCCCCCTCAAACGGATGAAGTGACCAAGCTACTAAAATCACTTTCTGCTAGAATGGGAAATATCGAATTAGAAGGAAAGAAGGGCTATAGGAATTCCCAAAATACTGAGAATAGGTGTAGTTTCAGATGACCAAATAATTCCCCTCAGATCATCCAAAGAGATCAGAGAAACACGGACAGAGATGATTAGAAAATCAAAAATCCTCTCCAAAATAACATGGTTACTGATGAAGATGAAGAGAAAGAAGATAGTGATCCTGAGATCCATTTCCTTGGAGATACCTCTTCATCCCCTCATTTAACTCAGTATACATATGAAGAGGCCCTCATGAGTGATCAACTGAATGAGTTGAGAAAAGGAGAAAATACCAGCAATGATCCGAATAGATATAACCACATATCCAAGAAGAAGGAAGAAAATATTGACGTTCTCGAGCATCCTGCTAGAGCCGAGAATCCTGCTAAGATATGGCAGACAACAGAAAAGAGAGAAAAACATGCAGTCCCCCACCAGTGGTCAAAGGTCCTATCCTAGAGGTGAAGGATATTTTGAAGCCTCCTTCCTCTTTTAGTCTTGAGCATGATATTAAAAATATTATAATCCATGTACCTCTCTCAAAGTTAGTCAAGCAGGAGGATTTCAAAAGGTGCATGTCAAAAAAATTATGCCCGAACCTGCACCTCCCTACACAGACTCGGTTAACCTCCAAGATGAAAAACCAATTGTCATACTAGGACCTTTGGTAGAGGATAGATATGATTCCTCCCCTCATTTATATACATCATTGAATATTCATGATAAAGTATTGCACAACTGATTAATGGATTCATGGGCTTCTCACAATATCATGCCTAAGATTGTCATGGAAGAGTTCAGGTTGGAGGTTGCAAAAACCTATCATGACCTGGTTGTGTCCTTGTTCCAACTTCCAATGAAGAGTGTAGTCATGGATATCGTAGTGGTTGATGCTCTCCCTAAGTTCGGGATGCTCTTGTCTAGATCTTGGATAAAGAGACTGGGGGGAACCTTGTAGATGGACCTTTCATATGCCACCATTCATATATTTGGGGGTGAACAAAGGAGAATATATAGAGAATCACAACTTGCCTACATTATCAGTGATGAATCCAACCCCATCAACCACCCCATTTTCTCAGTCGATACTGATTTAGGAACCTGTATTTTGTAGCTCTCTGACGTTCCTTGACCTCCTATTGAAATTAGAAAGAAACCTATTACCTTTTGCAAAGATCCTCGCCCCAAGACCTCTATGTGGAAAATGTTTTTTGATGGAGCCTCCTCTAAGGAAAGTGTTGGTGTTGGAGTATTTTTTATTTCCCCCACCCAAGAGACCATATCTTTGTCCTTCAAGTTGGAATTTGAAACAACAAACAATGTGGAAAAATATGAGGCTCTTGTCTTGGGTTTGAGAGCTGCCAAAGACATGAAAATTGAGGAGCTAGCAGTGTTTGGAGACGTTGAGATGATTTTTCATCAGGTAAGAAATATGTATCAGGCTAAGCACCCAAGGTTAAGGACCTATAGAAATGAAGTATGGGATATGGTTAACAGTTTCTTATTGGATTTTAATATTTCATTTGTTCCAAGGGAGGATAAATCTGTGGAAGATTCTTGGGCGGTCTCAGCAAGTGATTTCAAAGTCCCTTAACCCCCGAAACTCAAGTATGAGGTGGAGATAAAATACAGACCCTCTATCCCCGACAATGTCAAACATTGGAAGGTCTTTGAGGATGATATTGAGATTAAGAAGTTCCTTGAGACTGTGAATGAATTTTTTGATATGCATATTGATTAGTATCAGGATTCTGAGGAAAGTCCTCATGTTGATGTTTTTATGAATAATATTACTAACCATCATATTGTTTAGTTTCCTAGCAACCATGTTCCAAAGGGGTTAGTCCCTTTGGAGAGATTGTTTGACAGAAATGATGTTGCTATAAATATTGAAGGATCAACGAAAGAGGTTAGTGTGGCTGAATGCAATCTAGGAACTAAGGAGGATCCTAAATGGGTCAAATTGTCTAACATATTGTCAAAGGGACAAAGGGGTATGTCAAACTCTTAAAGGAGTTCAATGATGTTTTTTCTTGGACATACGAGGATTTGAGAACATATGATACCAACATCATTGAACAAAAAATCCATTTGAAAGAGGATGCCAAACCTTTCAAGAAGAATCTTAGACAGATAAATCCCATGCTATTGTCGATTATGGAAAAGGAGGTTAAGAAGATGTTGGATGCACAATTCATCATTCCTTTTATATTTTCAGAGTGGGCATCTAATTTAGTGCCCGTAAGGAAGAAGAATGGGGAAATCAGGCCGTGTGTCGATTTCAGGAATTTGAACCAGAGCTCCAAGAAAGGAAAGTACCCTTTTCTGAAAATGGAGCACATCTTGCAGAGAGTGACGGGTTCATCCAGGATGTCTATGGTCGATGGTTTCTCTGGGTACAAACAAATATCTGTCTTTCCTGAAGATAGAGATAAGACTACTTTCACAACTCCTTGGGGAACATTCATGTATGCTAAAATTCCCTTTGGGTTGATGAATGCAGGAGCAACCTTCCAGCGAGCCATGGGCATCGCCTTAATTAGGGAAAAGGACAAATTTGTAGTCATTTATCTGGATGACATTACAATTTTCTCCAGGTCTGATAAAGAGAATTGTTATCATCTGAGGAAAGTCTTCTTGAAGAGTCGAAGGTTTGGCCTTTCGCTCAATCCTAAAAAATCTTTATTTTCCATGCAAGAGGGAAAATTGTTAGGGAATATTGTCATTTGAAGGGGTGAAAATTGGTCCAAGCCGAGTAGAGGCTATCTAGTCCTTGTATTTTCCTAGAACCAGGAAAGAGGTTCAGGCTTTCTTGGGTAAAAACAAATTTTTTGAGGAGATTCATTTCCAATTTTTCTGAGTTGTTTAAATACATTACAACCATGCTCAAAAAGGGGAATGAAGTGAAATGGACTACCAAGTCCAGAAATTCTTTCAACCAAATCAAGAGGGCATTGAATGAAGCACTTGTGCTCATCAGCCCAGACTATTCCAAGGAATTTCTGATATTTTCCTTCCCTTCATCAGATACATTAGTTTTTGTTTTCTATAGAGAAATTCAGATGGGTTGGAACAACCTATTTCCTTTTTCAACAAAGCACCGAGAGATGAAGAAACGAGATATGATATCATGGAAAAGTAGGCTTATGCTTTGGTTAAATCCCTCAAGGATTTTAGGATCTGTATTCTGCACTCAAAAATTATTGCATATGTCCCCTTGACTTCAGTAAAGAAGATATTGATTGAGCCCGATATAGATGGAAAAAGAAGAAAGTGGATCGCCAAGATTCTTGAGTTTGACCTGGAAATCAAACCCACCAGGTTGGTGAAGGCCAAGGTTTGGCCAGGTTACTAGATGAATCAAATTGCAAGGCATTGGGGGTTAATTTCATGAATATAGACTCAGAAGATCGTCATGTTGAGATCGTTGGTGAAGACCCTCATGTCAGCCCCAACTTAGCGGGATGCCCTTGGTATAAAGACATCATATACTTTATGAAAAAGTTGAGGCCCCTTGATGGTTTATTTAAAAACAAGGTGAGATATTTGAAACTAAAGAAATCAAGTATTGTATCATCGATCATATTTTGTACTGGAAGGATCCTCTGGGAGTCTTGTTGAGGTGTCTAGACCCACAAGAAGCCCAAAGAGATATGTCTGATTTTCATGACAACTCATGTGGGGGGCATCATTTTTGGAGGACCACAACGTATAACATCCTTAGAGCTGGATATTTCTGGCCCAGCCTTTTTAATGATGTTTTTGAAAAGATTAGAGCCTGTACCAAGTGTCAAAAGTTTGTTGGAAAGAAGTATCTCAAATATTTTCCTTTGAAACCTGTAGCGGTTTCTGGACCTTTTCAGCAGTGGGGTCTCGAATTCACTAGAGAGATCCACCCTGCCTCGAGTGGCCAGCATGGGTGGATTTTGACCACCACTAATTATTTTAACAAATGGATAGAAGCCATCCCTACAAGGAGTGCCTCCCATAAGGTGATCATAAATTTCCTTGAAGACATCATATATAGATTTGGATGTCCAAGCAGGATTGTCATGGACAACGCTACCTCTTTCAGAGTTGAGCCATTAATTAAATTTTGTGAGAAGTATGGGATCACACTAGTCCACTCTACTCCCTACTACCCTCAGGGAAATGGTTTAGCAGAGTCTTTTAAAAAGAGCCTCATAAATATCTTCAAAATATTGTTAGAAGAAAACAAGAAAGCCTGGGATTCAAAGATAAAGTTCGCATTATGGGCTAACAGAGTTACCACAAAAGATCCCTGGGCATTTATCCTTTCTAGACAGTGTATGGCGTTGAGCCAATATTTCCTACTCAGCTTGTTTTTCCTTTGGAAAATTTCCTCCAGGACTACCAAGGAGAACCTGATGACATGGTCAGGAGGATGTTGTAGCTAGTGGAAGTGCAACAGACCAGGGAGCAGCTGCTTCATAAATCACAAGACCATCAGCAGAAAATAAAATTGGCTTTTGACAAGGGCGCAAGAAAGGAAAATTTCTAGCTGGGGGATCTGGTGCTCAAATGGGATGCACCCAAGAAAGACAAGGGAAAACATGGTAAATTTGAAGCCTTGTGGATTGGCCCCTTCAAAATTTATGAGGCTTTTCCGAACAATACTTATGAATTACAGAACTTTGGGTGGCCCTGTCAATGGGCACTTTCTCAAGAAGTTTTTGTGTAGGTCGTGATTGGCGTCCCACCATTGTAAATACCACCCCCTTTGTGTTTTTATTTTTACTTTTTATTTTAATAAGAGACTCCATAACCCAATAACTAAGGCACCAAAGCTGCGCATTCTTAGCAGCTCGGAGGGAGCATGCCATCCCGTATGGAGCCAAATGTTATCACATGAACTTGTCAGAGTCCTATGGGTTTGTGGTATTTACTGGAGTCTATGTTCTTGCCCTATTTTTCTCTTTTTGCAGGCCATGTCTTTAAATTTCCCTTCAGCCCACAAAGTCATTTTTGTTTTCTCCTTTCTGATTTGTCACTCATCTCCTTTACCTCTGTCACTAATCCTTTTGTCTTCCCCAACCCTTATCTGGTCATCCACGTTTTTGTTTTACGTAGGCCATAGCCATGAGCACAAAGTGAAACACTTAGAGTGACCTAATATGGAATCAAATCAATCAAGTGAGCAAGTTCAGTTTTCATCAGAGGGGTTTCCATTCGACGATCATATTTGTGGATTTTAGGCGTTTAGGATCATAAATTTGCGCAAATTTTAACGACAGATAGAGGTCTGAAGTCACAAGGTCAATCCTATTCATTGGTGTTGGGAAGGGAACGTGGCGAAAGATTATCATTTCACGGTTTCGCGAGTCAGGAAAGTAAGAGGGAAGAGTGTTACACATCAAAATTACTCACTTCAATAGTGTCGCAAATGTCGTCATTACAAGTGTCGCAAGTGTCGCATTTTTCTCACAAGTGTCGCAAGTGTCAGGAAACGAATACTACCATAATGCATATGTCGTACCTATAATGACATCGGAAAGAAATTTCAAAAACACCTCAAACATTTGATTTGGAAGAAGAGGAATGGTTAACTGGGTTTATGAACCTCTTTCCATCTGAAAGAACCACAAAAATTGAGTTTTTAGAGGAGAGCGCTCCCCTATACCTCTCTCAGAAGTGCTGGCACCCCCCTATAGACTATTAGAGAGAGTTATAACACTCTGACAACCCTTTTGGAGGAGCACTGCTATTTTTAGGAGTGTTGGTGCCCCGCTATACCTTACTAGGGAGCGTTATAACGCTCTGACTACCCTTTCGAAGGAGTGCTACCTTTTCTGGGTAGCAGTTGGTTTGTTCATAAGAATGGGGAAAAGATCTCTTCAATCTTGGAAGGCAGTTGGATTTGAATCCTTGGTCAAGCCATGATCTTAGGGAAGATCCCTAACTGAAGGAGGAAAATCCTCAACTTACCCTAAATATATCTCAAGTGGTTGGGCCTCTCTAAACCTATATAAGCAGGCTCTCTCATGGTGAAAAGCGTGAATGATTGGAGGCATGAAACCTATGATCTCATAGGAAACACATAGTGAAGTGGAGAATAATCAGTGAAGTTATTGTCATTCTGATCGTGGGTCTTTTGAGCAAGGTTTAGACAAGGAGGACTTGACGAAGTTGCTACGCTCGCATCTATGGTTGTAAGTTTCTTCGTTATTGTTCTCATCAATATAATATGCTTGGCATGTTTCTTTCTAGTTTGTGTTTGATATCACATGAACTTTTCTCTAAGAATATAGATCTATTTTAAGCTAATCTCAGTAGAGTAGGAAGTGGTTGTACTTTCGTTTGTCTACAGGGCTTGTCGATGAGCGAAAGATTGGAGTTCAACTCAAACCGTCCAGGGACAAACACCGATAAAAGATACTCCTTTTCTCCTTCCTCTTCACACATTAGTTTATCTAGATCTAAAAGGAAGTCAGTGACCATGATAAGAATCTTATGTCTTAAGAGTTAAGAGTCTATCTCTCAAGAGGAGATCTACCTGTCCACAGGGAGATTTTCCTTCAACAGAAATTAGCGACTCCACTGGGGACCGAATCGAAACTTTTTAGTTTTGGTTTTCCTCATAAACTGTGTCTTTCTCTTTGTTCTTATTAGAAATTGTTCACCCCGTATGTTTGATTTCATATGCTGCTTGACTCCTTACCCCATCACATTCATCTTGATTGTCAAAGTTTGACTGAAATTTTGGGTTTTTGGACAATTTTCTGAGTTTTTGAAGCCTGGCGCCCCTGTGCCTATGTTAGCCTAGTGCCAGCACTTCCTGGAAGTCTTAGACAGAGCTTTATAATTCTCTAGTGTCCCTTACACCAGAGTGTCAGCCTCTCCTTTGAAAAAATACCTTACAAAATTGCATTTTTTGAGGTCCATACCCTTTTTTTTCACTTGATGAAGTTCTTTGTGATTCAATGCTTCTCCCCATTGGCCTTTGACATCCTTCCTTCTAAGGAATAAGCACCTTGTTGTTCAAATTTTGTGGCCTTCTTCTTTATCTTTGAGTTTTTCTGCTATTGAGAGCTTGAAATCAATCCACTACTTTCTTCTTTCCTTTTCGACTGAGCAGGAACTCTGGTGAAGGGCATCAACAATCTATGAATCATCTTATTTGGTTCTTTGAGGTCATTGTTCTTAAACATCTCTTTTTTGTGTGAATTGTTTGATTTTGCTTTGTTATCTTTTTCTTTCTTTTTTCTTCTTGTTTCAATCATAGCAAGAGGGTGTGTGTCATGTGTGTGAAATCTGATCATGCTTGTCCGAATCTCCTTGATCTGAAAGGGTAAGTAGCAAGAGAAGTTTTTGCATTGAATTAGTCATCATTCGCATACAAATGACAGAGATACATATTAGTGATTGGTTTTCATATTAGAAGTCATTTTTGAAAATGTTTTAGCATTGCATTGGATTCAATTGAAAACCAATTGATTGAGGACATTTCATATTAGTGTTTGAGAGTGAAAATGACTCTTTCTCTTTCCCTTAAATAGGTGTTCATTGAAAAGAAATGATTGCTTATCATATTTCATGCATTTTTTGGGGAATTGAGTCCTCATTCCATCAGTTTCACTTTCGTACACCCTTTGAGTAAAGAACAGATGTAAAACGAATGCTAATTAAAAATTATCTAGAACATTTTTGTTTTTAGGATCTTCCACCAACAGTAGACTAGGGTTAGCACTTTGGATTAGGCTATGAGTACAACTCTCCAAAGTTTTCAAAAAAAACAATAGCATCCTAAGCTAGGGAGAGTCAAATCCAATTGTCGTATTGTTTTTCTGGGATCCCCCTCTCACACAGGGGTTACACACAAGTTCGAATTCGGTCGAATTACAAAGATTACCCCTCCGTGGTTTAACTATTTGTAGTGGTCAGATCGTATATTGGTGATCGCTTGGAGGTATACCCATGATTACGTGTGGGAGCCTCTCGGGTTGATTTTGGACTTGTTATCCTGCCCATACATTTCGGATCGGACTGTCGACTGTACCCGCCCAGGGACTCACTGTGAATTGGTGTCTTTAGTTTCCATAATCTTTAGGTACTTACACAAGGTGACGGTGAAGGGAAGTCTCACTGTACCTGGAAGAGACATTGGTCAAACTCACTCGGGCTCCTTGGAGGGTAAATCCACAATTACTACATGGAAGCTTGCACCAAGGTGAAAGTTTGTTAAGAAGGTCGCCATTGTAACTGTTCCACCATATCCTAGCCCCTTCTTGACTTGATCACACGATGTTTGATTTCATCACCAACTAGTACGATCATAGAGAGAAGTTTTGTTTGCTTGGTTGATTCCTAGATTTTATTAGCGCATGTTGTTTATTTTTGTTAGTTGGCCCTAGATTTTTGGTGTGTTTTGTTATTCTCCACAATTGAGCCCATAGACGATAAAGGTCTTCGCCGATCACGTAGGATGCAAGGGTTTCCTCTGGAAGGCTATCAACCCTTAGCTCCTAGCCCGTAGAGAGGTAGAAAATCAATCTGATGCTGGAAGTGTTATTGCTCCTCCGTTAGATAACTCAGAAGGCGCTTTGGTCACGGTTGAAAATCCCACTATATTTGTGTCATTAACTCCTCTCGAACCACTTTTGGTTTGTTTAGACTCCCTTGGGAATGTCATAGACGAAGACATCCCACGATTACCGGAGAGGATCTTTACCGAAACATATATGGGATCCAAAGAACCAATCTTTGGTGACAAGTATAGGACTTTTGTTTGTCCTAGCACCACAGTAGATACCAACCCCACACCTACTCGTTCTGTATGGAGGACTTCATCAGGACGCAATCTCTATGAACATTTCGAATCCTTTCGACATCCCTTTCAACCTCATGACCCTCCTAGTGAAACAGGACCATCCAGTCAAACCATAAATCACCCATTCGACCAGGTTATTAACCCTATTGTTACACCAACACAAGTCCATATTAATGCTAGACGCATCACCTATACTCATCTCCAAAGCACTTCAATCTCTACCCCCGTTTCTACAATTTTTTACTCTACAGCTCCACATGTTCCACAAGATCCTACTGGGACATCTTCTCACCCGAGAATGTAGACCCCTGTTAGCCAAACACAACCAGCTGGAGGGAAACCACCATATAACGAACATTTCCCTCCTATAGGACTACCTTTCCATGGTGGGCCTACCCCTCTCGGGGGATAGCCCCCTTTTCATGCTCCTCGTGGAGGGAAACCTCTATTTGCTAGTCATACCCCGGTTGTAAATCCACTGCTGGAAGGGGTCAACCTTTGTTTGCTGGAAACCCTTCACAATCCTGGGGAGTATCTTCAGGAGGCACTTTTACCCAACCCCACATTGGGGGGAACTTGTATAATAACCCACTAGGAGGAGTATCTAATCATGTCCCTTCCAGAACATCTTACAGATAATCTTATCTGGGTGGAATTTCAAACACCACCTGGAGTTCTCCGGGACCATAGTCTTATCCTCCTCATGGGTCCAATGTGTATCCGCCTCCGGGATCTACTTCTTACCATTCTCAAGGGAAAAATGTTTATCCTCATCATGGGAAAATAAATCACCCAACCTATAATGTTCATAACCCATCGAGTTATGCAAATGTTTCTCATTCATCATCGAATCCTTCTTATCCTGGCCAGCTACAACCATATGTAGGAGGACCTATTGGTTACAACTATACACCTAACCCAATTTATGGTCCTACTGGTATTCCTATTCCACACCAGTATCATTTGCAAATTAACCACCAACTACCTTTCCTTGCGACTCTGGATCTCCTAGACTTGTCTCAGTTAACTAATGATCCTATTTCTCATTCATCGGTTTAGCCAGTCATTCCAGCTAAACTTCCTTATGATATTTCGAAATTTGACGGAAACCCTAGTGAAGATCCGAACAACCATGTGATGACTTTCCATTTGTGGTGTTGATCAAACTCCCTCATGGATGATTCTATATGTTTGCATCTTTTCCAGCGAACACTTACCTGTTCAGCAACAAAGTGGTATATTGAACTACCACATGCTTCTTTTCATGATTTCAATTCCCTTGCCATGTCTTTCCTCATGCACTTTCAACTACCTATTCGCTACGAGACTGGTACTGAACTCTTGACCTCCCTTCGTCAAACTAACTCTGTGCATATCTCTGACCATATTCATGAGTGGAGGCGACGACGAAGGATGATCAAGGTAGTCATTCCTGACATACTATTGGCAAAATGGTTTACTAAATCACTATTACCCATGATCGCTCGCAATGTCGCTATGGGTAGTGTGGTCACATAGGAACAAGCCATTGCTCGGGCTCAGTATTTAGATTTGGTTTATTCCCAATCTGGTACTTTGTATGATTTTCTTCTGAATGTTGCTCGAGATAATACCGATCCTTCTAAGCCATCATCCTCATCTCATGCGGATGGTGTTATCGGTTCCTTCAAAACTCAATCTTTTTCCAAATCAACTACACCCTCCTCTACCTCCCCCCAAACTCAAATATCTGAGGTGAATGCAATTCAATCTACCCCTTCACAACAATCCAAAGGTACGAAGAAGACAAAGAATAAATCAAAAAATAATAATGAACAACCAAAAAATCAAACACCTTCTACCGAAAAGAAACCACAACGGAAACTGAAATTCCCGTGTATCATTTGTGGTGACAATCACTACACTTGAGGTTGTCCACTTCGTAATGAAGTGGCCAAAATTTTCCAAGGAAAGTCACAATATGTTGTGCTTACTCAACCTTTTCCACAGCAGTAATCCATGGTTTCTCAAACCCCCTCTCTGGGGGGCAGTTCTAGCGATCCTCATGATGAGGCCTCATGGAGTGCACATATTTATATGCTTAATGGGATCAATTAGTTCCGTTAGTTTTCCATCGGTTAATCCTCCGTCTGGACCACTTCAAATTGAGAAACCCACATTCGACTCTATCGTACGCCCTCCTAAGAGAACTATACGTAAAGCTACCTTTAATCCTAGTTCACGTGCTGCCCAGAACTACAACATTTTTGAATATTTGGCTCAAGCACCGTGTGCTATGTCTGCGTTAAAAGTTCTACAACACTTCCCCAGTCAACGTAGAATGCTCTTAGCCACTCTTGGCGCTATTGATCCTGAGTCGTCCAACCATATAATGTTTAACCTAGACAATTATGCATCTCTACTCTCCCACCAACTTGCTTTCCAAGTTGATGTTGTTGTTCACAATCAACAAATCCACCGAACTATTCTGGATGAGGGAGCCTCGACTTGTGTCATGTCCTTGGCATGTTGGAAAGGTTTAAAATCACTAGCACTCAACAAATTCCCAATGATGTTACGCGCCATCGACGGGCGAGTTTTTCATCCCCATGGGATTTTACAGTCCCTGCCCATCAAATTGGGTGGAAAAACTGTTATTGTTGATGTCGAGGTGGTCGATGCTCCCCTCGATTACAACTTGTTAGTTGGAAGAAGTTGGTTTTTTCTATGACTGTCGTTGCCTCGTCAGTCTTTCGATGTGTACAATTTCCTCATCAGGGAAAAATTGTCACTATTGATCAGTTGGATTTTTTCACGACTGTTGCTCGCGCTCCCGCTACCAACAATATTCCTTTATTGGGAGACCACAAGATCACGTATGAAAGCATTGGTGTTTCCTTATTGAAAGATTCTAGCCTCATGGGTACCTTCCCTACACCACTTCCACTGACTACACATAATATGTCCACCGTTGATATGATTTCGACCATGGCTTATCAATCTTTGGAATCATATGACTCTTGTATTGTACCTTGTTCATTGGAATTCGATGCACTAGGTGGCACCGTGCCACTTAGTCCAGCCGAAACGTCATACATTTCTATCCAATCCACTTCTCCCTCGTCATATGACCAACATCTATTGGCACCTGACGTTTCCTCGATGCAATCACGGTTGAATTCCTTGTCGTCTGCAATCGACTACATTTCCCCAACTTTTCTTTCGGATGAATCTATTCTGGAGATGCTTCGAATTGACAAGTTACCTTGGGACAATAACCGTCACCGGTCCTCTTTTCTTCCCCTTCGTGAAGAAATTCGAGCAGATATATAGTCTATCTCCCCTCCTGATGTCAATTTTCTATTGTCTCCCATGCTTTCAACTTCCGACAATTTGGATCCAGTAGTGGACATGGTGATTTCTTTGGTAGGGTTATTGGAGCCTGATCTCCTTACTTCTATCGCGACCCTCGACATGTGTTCCTTCCCAAGTGATTATCTTCCATCCAGCAAAGATCTCTTGGAAGCCATGACCGAGTTTTGTCCCTTGACATGGTATCCTTCCAGAGCATTGTCCTCTTGGAAGCCATGATCAAAAACAAGCCACGAGCATAGTTTCTCTTCTCTATGGCAAGCTCATTAAAAAATGAAACAGAGGCCCTGAGCATAGTTCTTTTCCTATGTCAAGCTCGTTAAAAAATGAAACAGTCACATCTCTTGAACCTTCTTTTCATCTACCCTTCTCCTTTTTCTCATCTACTAGAGAAATCGGTGACAACCTCAAAGTCAATGAATGAATTGAATCTTGGAGGGAATGTCTCCAGCCTTTGATGATCATTCTGGAGTTAATCCACTAGCTTTCCTGCTGGGGGCATACCGAGCTTAGTCTTTGTTCTTTCTCGTACTTGTAAATACATGAGAATGCATCCAGGTAGACTTTTATCTCTTTTTTGGACCTGTATGGATACATGAAAAAGGAACCCCCTGGAGTCTCCTTTAAGCTCTTTTCAGATTCTCTAAGCATGAAAAGATCACCAAGTGATCTTGCTTCCTTTCCCACTCATTAAACGGTTTGAAAGGGCGTCTTTTGAGTGATAATTTATCTCTTTTTCAACCTCTCGATACTAACATTACGAAAAAGGACAACACCGGGGTCATCTTTAAGTTCTTTTCAAACTCTCTAAAGATGAAAAGATTGTCGAGCGACATTATTCTCTTCACGCTCGTTAAAGTGTTTGAAGAAAACCTCTGTTGAGCGATAGTTTATCTATTTTTTGGTCTCATCAGACTACTTTACGAAAAAGGAACTGAGAGATTTCTATTTTAAGTGTTTCTCCAGACTCTATAATCATGAAAAACCTTCGACTTTTCTTTCTTTGGAATCGTTAAACAAACATCGACAGACCCATACGGGACCGAACTCTTACTTCTTCTAGTTCGTTAAAAAGGAAGCGGGACTTACCGAAGGTGAGTCATATCAAGCATGTGTTACCCTCCTCGAGCTCTTTAAATTAAAAAGAGGTACTCGTCTATCTAGATGGGGGAACAAATTGATGGAAG
The DNA here is from genome assembly GCA_009831015.1 of Picea engelmannii. Lineage (NCBI taxonomy): Eukaryota > Viridiplantae > Streptophyta > Pinopsida > Pinales > Pinaceae > Picea > Picea engelmannii. The sequence continues at coordinate 92,973 of ML818669.1, read as the reverse complement.
CAAGCCAAGTAGTTTTTGAGAACATTACCAAGTAACTCTTAGAGTCGCTCTTGAACACGACACTTTGTCTTTGCGCACATCTTAATCCATTGAAATTCTGCATTGAACCAATCCTCTGAGTTTTTCTTACTCCTTTGGGTCACTCGACGAAAATCACAGTATCCATTGCATCATCGTGTTTTGGTCCATGTCATGTTTCTGTTGTTTTTCCTCAGTGTTCAAGGGAAGTATCCACCTCGAGAGTCAGCCATCACAAATATCTTGTCTCAATACTTGTGTCAGTCCATGTTCATTTGATCTACCAATTACATCTCTGTGTCTTTTTTGTGTCATTGATGGGGGATACATCAAGGCCCTCCTTCGACAAGTCTATTCTTTTCGACTTCAACACATTATCCAGGAACTAGACTTAGAAACCAATTAGTACTTTGGGACCTACATGCCTCAATGGCAGGCCTCCTCACATTCAACAGTGGGTTTACATCATTGACCTCTGATCGGATGATTCCACGGATGTTCAACTTCATCTCATCCATTCACATTTGTTGGAATGTACTAGAGTACCTTGGGAATCATTGGCATTAATGATGATTTCCCTCGCGCTTGTTAACAGTTTACATCATTGACCGGTAATCAAGTGGTTTATGCCATGTTCGACATCAGGACATCTATTCACACAGTTAGATTAGTACTACATCGAGATCAGTAAGAAGACCCTGGGTTGAGTCGTCACTCTTATATGTACTTTGCCTAGGTTGCGAAGGATTTTCTTTTGAACAATGACACATATATTGTTACATAGATCCACTTTGTATTGGTCATGGCTATGTATTTTCATATCGTAGATCCACTGTGTATTCTTCATGGCTACGATTAGTTCAAGTCATAAGATTATATATCCACACTGTATCCTCGATGGATATAAGTTTTATCAATACAATTATGGATCCGCAGTGTATTTTATGGTGGCCATATCTTGCAAGTCTTGATCACCCAAGCATAGGTATGCATGCCTTGGGTTTGGAACATGTCATAATATTTGTTGGATGTTTGTGTGCAGCTTATGTCAGGTTCTCTGCATCTATACCCTTGCTTGAAAGTCTAAAAATCATTTCAGCTATCAGTTCTCGTCTTCTAACTTCATACTTTGGGGGGAAATCTGTTACACATCAAAATTACTCACTTCAATAGTGTCGCAAGTGTCGTCATTACAAGTGTCGCAAGTGTCACAAGTGTCAGGAAAATCATACTCACATAATTCCTATGTCGTACCTATAATAAAATTAGAAAGACATTTGAAACAACTCAAACATTTGATTTGGAAGAAGAGGAATGGTTAACTGGGTTTATGAACCTCTTGCCATCTGAAAGAACCACAAAAATTGAGTTTTTAGAGGAGATTGCTCCCCTATACCTCTCTCAGAAGTGCTAGCGCCCCCCCTATAGACTGTTAGGGAGCATTATAACACTTTGCCAGCCCTTTTGGAGGAGCATTGCTATTGTTAGGAGTGTTGGCGCCCCCCTATACCTTACTAGGGAGTGTTATAACACTCTGACTACCCTTTTGAAGGAGTGCTACCTATTCTGGGTAGCAGTTGGTTTGTTGAGAAGAATGGGGAAAACATCTCTTCAATCTTGGAAGGTAGTTGGATTCAAATCCTTGGTCAAGCCATGATCTTAGGGAAGATCCCTAACTAAAGGAGGAAAATCCTCAACTTGCCCTAAAGATATCTCAAGTGGTTGGGCCTCTCTAAACCTATATAAGCAGGCTCTCTCATGGTGAAAAGTGGGAATGATTGGAGGCATGAAACCTATGATATCATAAGAAACACACAGTGAAGTGAAGAATAATCAATGAAGCTATTGTCATTCTGATCGTAGGTCTTTTGAGCAAGGGTTAGACAAGGAGGACTTGATGAAGTTGCTACGCTCGCATCTATGGTTGTAAGTTTCTTTCATTATTGTTCTCATCAATATAATATGGTTGGCCTGTTTCTTTCTAGTTTGTTTTTTATCTCACATGAACTTGTCTCTAAGAAGATAGATCTATTTTAAGCTAATCACAATAGAGTAGGAAGTGGTTGTACTTTCGTTTGTCTACAGGGCTTGTCGAGGAGAGAAAGATTGGAGCTCAACTCGGACCGTGCAGGGACAAACACCGGTAAAAGGTACTTCTTTTCTCCTTCCTCTTCACACATTAGTTTATCTATATCTAAAAGGAATTCAGTGAACATGATAAGCATCTTATGTCTTAAGAGTTAAGAGTCTATCTCTCAAGAGGAGATCTATCTGTCCACAGGGAGATTTTCCTTCAGAAAAGAGTTACGAGGACTCATGAAACACGAACTAATGACTTGATTTGGACCATCTGATACAAAGGGACACATGGCGCAAGATCGACGATTTCGCAGACTCGGAACTTAGAAAGTGCAGAGGCAAGAGTTGTTAGAACTCGCGAGGTCCAAAGTCATGAAAGGATTGTTGTCGTTGGATCGAGGAAAGTCATGGACCGTCGATCTGATGGTTCACGGAAGAGACTTCCAGGATTTTTGGAAGGATTCAAAGGAAAATGGATCTGGGTTGTCCAAACCAGAGGGGCACGTGGTATCCGATATGTGAAATCATGATTTCGTGAGTCGGGGGTTTCAGCATGGATCAAGGAGCAAGTTCCTAAAACGTGAAATGATGAAGCGACCAAGATTTGGGCCCGAGGTCACATGGAAAGCGGGTCTAGGAGGAAAGGTTGGCGACCATAGCATAGAGTCGACCTAGGTGGAGTTCCAAGGGAGAAATTGCAGCTATCGGATGCAAAGCATATCCATCCATCCATCTGGGTCAGTCGATTTCGCAATATCAGGTATCGGTAGATTGTAGTCAAGTGATGTGAAGCCCCCCTGAAATGTTAAATAATGATGTGTCAAGGAGTTGGGCCTATGGTCATAGCTCAAGGTTGCATGCAGGAAAATCACGTGAAAGATACGTTGGCACCAGGAGCTTTGGGAGGGCAAAGGAAAGGGCATGGATTTCATGAGACCTGCATCAAAATCCAAGGATGCCCGGATGAGTTAAAGAACAATACTATCATGTTTTCAAGGTGTCGGGTTAAATCGAAGGGCCGCTAGCAATGGTCTTGTTCAATTTTTTCACAATTTTCTTCTTTCTTCATCATTTGGACATTCCTTACTTCTCCTATTCTTCTTTCTTCTTCGAGTAGAGTTTTCAAGGAAATGTTTTCTTCTCGTATTTTCTCAAAGTATTATAATTTTTTCTTCAAGCTTACACCTGTCTTTTCACAACTACCCAATTCACTTCTTAGTTTTGTATGCATGTCTTACAGCTTGCTATTTTCAATCTCAACATGCTTCAATTTTTTAAGATTCTCATCTTCTTGTTGAATAATTTTTTCTTCATGATTTTATTCTTCTTTATTGGACTTTTCTTCTTCAATGTCATCTCTTTCAATCCTTGGATGAGGACATTCAAATTCAACATGTCCTAATCCTTCAAAATTAAAGAAAAAGAACTGACCTCTATTTGCTTCTTTGAAATCTGAGATGTTGTAATTTTCTTCAATTTCTTCTTCTTCTGATGCTTATTACCTTGCATAAAGTTCTTGTAGCTTGTCCTAAATCTCTTTTGATGATGCACATGATCCCACCTTGTATTTCACTGAATCTGTCAATCCATCTAGAATGGTATCTATTTCCAATTTGTTGTTCCTTTTTGCTTCCTTCTGAGCTATAGTCTTGTTCAATTGTGGTTTATTCAGGAGAGAGAACTTGTACATAATGCCCCATGCTCAATATTTAACATCGGATTCTGAAAATTGCACACAAGAAACTACAGTCCGTAATATTTCCAATGAAATTGGTCCCACTTCATTTGTATTGTCTATGAAGAAGTTATGACTTTTTTACCTGGAACACTTGTTTATTGACTAGCTTCAAGACTGGTCAAAAACCATATCTTCCACAGCGTGTATCTCCAAAATTATAGCGAATCAAGAGTTTAAAATTTTACCACATGTACCTTGATATGTATTCTCAATACCATAGATATTTCACCATCTGAATCGTTCTAGAAAACAAGTTATAGAGAAAATGGTAAGATGACCCGTAAATAGCATACCTTAGAACACATCACCAAAAGACTTCATCCTCCCTTGAAATCCAACCTTCTTTACTTCTGATTTCCTCTGAAATTCGACTTGTTTATCAAATAAATGTATAATGATATTTATTTATACCATTTATGTCACTTCCTTTTAACATTAGGGCCGACCTAATACTTTCTTATTTTGTAATTCTTTTCTTTAATTATATTCGGGGCCTACATGTACTTCCTTCTTCAATTCACTTTGTCATACCACCGGAAGCAACATGATGTATACTATCCATCCATGGGTGTTGTATATGCATGTGCATTGTCCTTCATATCCAAATACCTTCATCAATCTTGCAGTCCAAAACCCATGACTAGGGTTGACATCAATGACAACAACCAATCTTCCAACATTATGTTGATCAGCGGGTAGAATGTCAATTTGGTTGTATCCTAAGAATCCATCCATGAAAGAGAAAATAACATTGTAGACAAAATTATCAATGATTTATTCAATGAAGGGTGTGGGGTAATTGTCTTTCGGACAAGCCTTATTAAGACCCCTATAATAAACGTAGACATGAATGGTCCCTTGTTTCTTAGTGACCAGAACAATGTTAGAAACCCATTCTGTTAAGGGGACAAGATAGATGAAGCCAGATTTTAACAGTTTCTCAACTTCTACCTTAATGGCCGCAGTTTTCTTGGGATGAACCAAGCGGAGTTTTTTTCAAACATGTTTAACATCTAGGTAATTTTTTATTTCATGCACAACGGTCGAAGGATCGATCCCTAGAATTTCCTCATAGCTCCAAGCGAAGACATCGCAGAATTATTTAAATGAAGCGGTGTAAGAAACCACTTCCTCGAGCGAACAATTATCATCGAGATTAATATTTTCCAATATACCTTCCTTGATTGAAATATCAATAACGATCGTAGATAATATGTTGCCTAAATTCCCCTCAGAAATAGTATCCTGGGTAAGTATAGGAGATTGTGGAGAATCAACAACATCGGGGGGAAGATAGAACTCATATCTTCCTGAATTTATTCAAGAGGTGGAAGAAAAGAGGATCGATGATGGTTGTCATCCCAAGGTACTTCGTCAATTCTAAGCATTTCCATAATGGATTCATCTGAAGGAAAAATCTAGGAAATGTTGTCAAAAGTAGAAGACAAGGAGTTCAACCAAGATGGAATCAAATAAGTGTTGGGTGCCAATAGATGTTGGTCATCCATGGAGGGAGAGGTAGATTGAATAGAAGTGTATGAAGCCTCGGTCAGACTAAGTGGCATAGCGTCACCTAGTGTATAGAACTCTAAAGGACTAGGTACAATCCAAGGATCAGATGATTCCAAAGACTGATGGGCCATAGTCAAAATCATATTGATTGTGGAAATATGTTGTGTGGTAGGAGGAAGTGGTGCAGGGAAATTACCCATAAGGGAAGAATCTTTTAAAAGACCTAAACCAACAATTTCATACGTGATCTTGTGATCTCCCAAAAAAGGAATATTGTTGGTAGCGGGAGCGCAAGCGTCGGGTGTATAGAAATCTAACTGATCACTAGTGACAATTTTTCCTTGATGATGAAATTGTACACATTCAAACATCGATGAAGAGACGACAGTCATGGAATAAAACCAACTTATTCCTAGTATAAAGTTGTAATCGAGGGGAGCATCAACTACCTCGACATCAACATAAACGGTCTTGTCGCCCAACTAAACAACTAAGGATTGCAAGAGTCTGTGAGGATGAAAACCTCGCCCATCGAATGCGTGCAACATCGTAGGGGATTTTTTAAGTGAGAGTGATTTTAATCCTTTCCAACAAGATAAATACATGACACAAGTGGAAGCTCCCTCATCCAAAATAGTGTGGTGAATGTGTTGGTTGTGAACAACAACATCAATTTGAAAAGAAAGTTGGTGAGAAAGTCGTGACTTAAAATTGTCCAAGTTAAATGTGATATTGTTGGATGACTCAGGATCAATGGTGCCAATAGAATCCAAGAGCGTTCTACGTTGACTTGGGCAGTGTTATAGAACTTCCAGCACAGACATAGCACACGGTGCTTGAGCCAAATATTCAAAAATGTTGTAGTTTTGGGCGGCACATGAACTAGGATCAAAAGTAGATTTATGGATGGTGATATTAGGAGGGTGTAATATAGAGTCGAACGCAGGTTTATTTGTCTGAAGCAACCTAGAAGGAGGACTAACAGATGGAGTACTAACGGATGTGGGTGATGGATCCGATAAAGAACCGTTACTGACCTTTTATTTTTCAGGTTTAGATGGAGTGTCATATGTCGTAGAGAGAGTGGTTAAATCAATTCCATTAAACATGTAGATATGGGCACTCGTCTAGGCTTCATCATTAGGAAGGTGGCTAGAAATATCCCCTGGATTGAGCAACCATGGATTGTTGCTAAGAAAAAGGATGCGTTAACATGGCGGGTTGGGAATTCCCTTTGAATATTTTTTCCACTTCATCACGATGTGGATAGTCTCGGGTGTAATGATCGTCACCACAAATAAGACATGGGAATTTCAGTTTCCACTATGGTTTCTTTTCGGTAGAAGGCGGTGGATTTTGAGTTTTTGGTTGTTCATGATTATTATTCTTTTTAGGTTTATTATTTGTCTTCTTATTACCTCCAGATTGTTGTGAAGGGGCATATTGAACTGCATTCACCTCAGATACTTGAGTTGGGAGGGAGGTAGAGGAGAGTGAGGTCGAACTGGGAGTGGGCACCAAAGCAAACAGATTTATAGTTCTAGTAAACTGTGAAGTAGATTGGGTTTTGATGGTGCCAATAAAGCCATCCGCATGTGATGTGGATGAAGGTTTGGATGGATCGGTAGTGGCACCGGTAGCATTTGGAATCAACTTGTACAAAGTATGAGATTGTGAGTAAACCAAATCTAAGTACTGAGCCCGGGCAATGGCTTCTTCCTCAGTGACTACACCACCCATAGAAACGTCATGAGCAATTGGGGGTAAAAGTAATTTAGTGAACCATTCGACCAATAATTGGTCAGGAATGATTGCTTTGATAAACCTTCGTCGTCGTCTCAACTCATGAATGTGATTAGATATATGCACAGAGTTGGTTTGAAGAAGAGAGGTCAAAAGTTCGGTACCTGTATTGTAAAGAATGGGTAGTTGAAAATGCGTGAGAAAGGAAATGGAAAGGGAGTTGAAATCTTGAAAAGAACCATGCAGAAGTTCAATATACCACTTGGTTGTTGAGCCCGCAAGTGTTCACCGGAAGAGACGTAAATGTATAGAATCATCCATTAATGAGTTTGATGAACACCATAAATGGAAAGTCATCACATGGTTATTTTGGTCTTCTCCGGGTTTACCGTCAAACTTTGGGATATCAGAAGGAAATTTAGTAGGAATCACTGGCCAAAAGGGAGAATGTAGTATAGGATCGTTGGTCAACCAAGACAATTCTGGGAGATCCAGAGTTGCAAGGAATGGTAATTGGTGGTTAACCTAAGGGTGATACTGATGTGGCATAGGGACACTAGTAGGGCCATACACTAGTTGAGGTGGGTAATTTTATCTAGTAGGTCCTCCTACATATAGTTTTTTTTTAATAGGATAAAAAAGATTTGATGATTTTTTAGGAACATTCATGAGTGGGGGGAACCCTGGGGGATTTTGAGGGGTATATGTCGGTTGATTTGTTTGTTGGGGATAAAAAAAATTCCCTTGAGGGGGGTAAAGAGTTTGTCCCTGAGGAGGATACACATTAGCCCCATGGGGAGGACAAACATTAGACCCTTGGGGAGGATAAGGTTGTTTTTGTTGGGGATGTTTCCCCCCAGATGGTTGTGGATTTCCTTGGAAAGGAAGGTTCCAAGGTAGAGATTGTACCACAGGTGCATTCTATCCATATAGTGGGTTATGGACTCCAACCTGAGGTTGCCCCCCAAGTTGAGGTTAAGCCTCAATCTAAGGTTGACCCCCAAATTGAGGTTTCCCCCTAGTTTGAGGTTGACCTCCAATAGGAATCTGGAAACCAAAAGTGAACGAATGAATGGTACCCCCAATCAGGTTGGATCCACCAAGACCAGACCTACCAAGCAAAGGTGTAGGAATGAAACCAATAGAAACGTTATACCCAGGAGGGAAAAAAAGTCCATAACCTCCAGATGGAACCTAGGTGGTGATAGAAATGGAAGTATTTAGAGCTATATACCCAGGGGGAAGTGATGGATTTGTTCTAGGTGGAAGCAGTGTCCTGATTAGATATTGGAGTAGTGTCAACCCGAAAACTGAAGATCCAGAAGGCCAAAGAGAATTTGGATCGTAGATCTAGAAGGGCTCATGGCGATAGATCATGAAATCTGGCTGAAATCACTCTGGGAGAACGTGAAGGAGAATATTTTGAAATCATTGAAGCTTGAACAACCAAAGTAGCTAGGAATTGTCGATCTGTAGGAGGACACATGTCATCAGATCATGAAATCCGAGTAAAACCATTTTGGGAAAAACAGAGAGTGAGGAAAATTGAGATCTGAGATCTCCAAAGGCCGAAGTCCTAAAGGGGACAAGGGCCATTGATTTAGAGAGAACTCGCGTTAATGGATCACAAGCTCTGGGTGAATCTCATCGGGGTGTCATTTGAGAATTGAGATTCCCGAACCCCGAAGACCCAAAGTGAATCTAGACCGCCATATCCAGAGGGACGCGTGGTGACAAATCGTGGACTCCAGAGAAATATTTTCAAGAGTTTTCAGTTGATATTTGAGACTCTCGAAGTCCGAAGAGCTAAAGAGTCGAAGTAAATCTCAACCATCCGATCAGTTGAAGTAGATCTCAGTCGTCAGATCGTCCAAACTAAATCTCAAGCATCGGATCGTCCGAGGTAAATTTGGACCGTCTGATCCATTAAATGATGTGGTGTAGATCGGTGGATTCTGGGTAAAGTCCCGAAGTAATTAATATCCATCAGATAAATAAGAAAGGTGGCATAAATCTATAGATTTCAGGTAAACACCTGAAGCAAGCCTCAACCGTCCAATTCAGGTCGACACACGGTAGGAATATGCTTACTTCAAGGGGCAGTGAAGTTTGATATTTGATATATCAGAAGTCCGGATACCTGAAGGAAATATTGACCGTTGATCAAGAAAAGGGCCGTAGGACCGTTGATCTAGTTGAAATGGAAAACCTCTAAAGCAGAGGCAGAGTCATTGATTGAGAAGGACAGGTGTCCGCAAATCGTTGACTCTGGAAGATTGATGTATGGAAGAAAGGAAATTTTGAGACTTGAGAATTCCAAAGTCTGAAATTACGAAACAAATCATAGTCGTTGATTTGAAAGAGGTCAGATCTGATCCACAGCTTTGAAAGGGATAGATCTAAGCCATCAGTTCAGAGGCGCCATCAGGATCATGGGATCAACGATCCCATTACATTGTGGGGACCGAAGGTGCATGAACTTTAAAAATTTGAGGGCGGGCCGCAATCCAGACCATGGTTTTGGAGAAAGGACACGTGGAGGCTCAAGGTGAATTGCGGGGAAAAAAGTATTTTGGTTTCAAACCACCCTTGGTGGCACCCGCAATCATATGGTTTCATAAGGCCATTTCCCAAGGTCATATCAAGGAAGGGGCTTATCATAAAAGGAGCTAGCGCCCAGACTCTAAGATTTCATAGGCGCAAAGGGGAAGATCGTGGGTACCATTAGACCTACACCCGAGAGTCAAAAGGGTCTGCATTTAATTACAGAGCGAGACCATCAGGGTCTCAGAGAGTTGTTTGGATTCAAAATCATAGATCCTTGACCATGAGTTCAGACTGGTTCCCCGACTTTCCAAATTAGAAACCATGAATGGAGGATTTGTCCTTTAAGAAAAGAAAAAAAAGTTATGCCCCTTCGTGGTTGTGTTACAAATTGGTATCAGAGCATGGTTACAACACTTGGTCTGGTTGGGCTCATGTATGAGTCGTGTAAGGAGGTATTGTTATCTGCATTTACTCCTTGAGGAGAAGGGCTGCATATTGAACCTATGATTTTGGGAATTCTCGTTGAATTTTAGTAGAAGAATTTCTTTAGCCCTTTGTCAAAGTGATAACTACTCTTAACGGTGTAGGGATATGCTAATTAACATTTATAATAATACTTGAATGTGGATAGCTGAAGGTGGAAGGATTCTATCAAAGGCAGTTGAAGCCTGAAGGATGGATGACCTGGTGTTCGTAACATTACTTCTAAGCATGGGAAGTTGGAACTTCAGGAACTGATGATGGTGGATTATATAATGGTTAATACCTTTGTGAGTTTATAGGAATCTAATAGGATAAGGTAGGATCCTTGGCAGTTATAGTTAATTCTTTAAATTAAAATCAGAGTATATAAATCCTCATGACTATAGAAAAGTGAGATGGCCAAAACCCTATGGACACTGAGGCAAGAAGTTTTTCTTTCTATACGTTGTTGCATAAAGAGGAAAGTGACCCTGGTTGGTTATTGTCATAAGATAAGGCAACATCAATATGAGATATGACTATGAGATTAGTCCTATAAGTGACTGAAATCTCAAACTAAAGGACACTAATGATGAAATAAAACTATCAAGAAAATGCGTGAGGTAAAAAGGTGCAAGAGATGCACCTACTTATACACGAATGTGTATACATGATCATAAGAATGATTCGAAGATCCTTTGGAAAAGGACATAGAATCCTGATATGTCCATGTGTGTGAATGACATGGAAAAAGTGCAAGCAATAAGCTATCATGATGAATACTTATTTGTGTTTAATTATGCTTGAGTGCATGGGTTTAATATTGTGGAGCTTCCTAATATGAAGCCTGATATTAATACCAGTTAGGTATGAATGATATTAAACGTGCAAGTGATGCACATGTATGATGTAAGAATATAGTTATAAGATACAATATGGTTGCCCTGATGAGTGAAATATAAAGCAAGAATTTCTCTTGTCCATAATAAATGAATACTATGGATGCATGGTTGAATCCATTCCAAAGAGTCATGAAAATTTTGTTTCAAATAATAGCTTGAGGGGAAATGTATTCCCTTTCCTCAGGAAATACTAATATAATTAGATAAAAGGGGTAAATGAGCGAAGATGCTCTATTGTCATAATAAGAGGCAAATGATTATGCCTTTGAGAATCACATGAGAAGGATTGTGAACAATCTTGAGTTGACTGATCTTAAAAGTAGAGATGTAGGTGG
>ML818669.1:55022-72006 GCA_009831015.1 Picea engelmannii | reverse complement strand
AAAAAAAAATGGAAACTGAAAAGTTGGATGTTGGGATTTGTGATTGACCCATACTCAATATTTTCATGTGTGATTGACCCTTCAAAGGGTTTCTTATGTGAGAAGGGCGTATCAAAGGGGGTTTTGGGAATTATTAGGTGTCTTTATTAGTGGAACAAAAGGGAAACCCAAGGCACCTTGGGATGAAGGGGAAGATAAAATACATTCCCTTGAATGAATGGTTTTAATTGAGATATTGGGGCTCTGAACTAGAGTTAAAAAACAATTTTGTAGGGGTATCCCAAGGGGACAATATGGGAGATGTGTTTTTTTTAAATCTATCACTATGCTTGCGAGAGTGGGCCAACCCTTTACTTATCCACTTCAATGCACTCACAAACATTAATCGATATTAATATAGACTGGTCACAACAATTACCTTCAGTTTAAAGTTTAACCTATTAATGTGAAGGGATAATCACAACATGAGATTAAAGGCATTCAGACTCTTTCAACAACTATGCTTGTAGATTTTTCGATGAGGAAATTGTAGCCTTGTGGTTGAGTCATTCCCTTACCAAAAAAATGAAGGTTACTCACATTGATATGAATGAAAGAAATCAAAGTTTTTCCCACGAAAAACGTTGTAACTCTTTGAAAGAATGGTAGATTACAACAATGGAGCACTTGTTTAAACAAAGAAACTTACATCTATTCAAGTAAAGGTAACTTACCCTATTCAAATGAAGGTACATGATACCATATAAATGAAGAGAAATGGAAATGTTTAACTTGAAGGGTGGTTCACACCAAATCAAGTTAGTGTGATCACAATATTTTGAAACGAAGGGTGATCACACTACTCTAGGTGATAGTTTCTCACACCACCCTAAATGAAGGATGATTGCACTTGTTGAAGTCGGGGTACTCACATTAATGCCAACAAATGGTATCACATACCACTATAAATGAGTAGGAATCACACACGATGAAGGGGAGATAGCAAGTAATTCACTTGTAGTAATGCAATTTGGTGGGAAGTAGAATAGCCAGCAGTATATGTTATAGTCTTAATTTCCACCCTACATGAAAGAAGGGAATCCAGCAGAAGATGAAAGTTGAAATACATTTCTCACTCAGGATTTAGGACCTTTTTTTAGGGTCTTCATGTGAAATATAGGAGAAAACATGCGATTATAGTCGTTGGTTGTTTATAATGCAGCAAGCGATGATCCCTGCAACCTTCTAGATTTGAAAAGTTATGAAGCGGTAAGGGAGGGATCATCTCCCACCATGATTTTATAATTATTATGTAGTGGGGTATATTGAAAGGAATTAATTATATCCTCATTGTTGGGTACGATATATCATCTAGATTTACCACCTAATACATTTAATTTGTCAACCCAGGGGCCTGAATGTTTTACAGTCTACCATGCAGTGTATGTGCAGACTCTGCTTCTTTCAATATTGATCATGTAAGTAAACAATCATTGCAGTAAAATAAAGAACACAAACTAGATTATTGGTGCTTAAACATAAATAAATGTAACATTCAAATGAAACAGGATAACTGTAAATGAAGCAAAACACACAGATCTAACAAATTCCACACAAAACCACAACAAAACTATATCATAAGTCGACAACACCTAACCAAAAGAGAGGGCCCAACTCCCCGATCAGGGCTGTTGTGAACTAAATGCCATGAAAACTCAGAAACTCAGAAGAAACTCGATTTTCATTAAATAAAACGAGATTACATAGGTTGTATTCTTGATACATGACAACTCCTAGATAGTTGATTGACTGGCTAATCCCTTCTCTATCTCTGTTCGGCCTTTTATACAATTCATGGAGCACAGAGCGTCCCAAGATTCCTAAAAATACACAAAGATTAAACCGATTAACAAAACCTAATGTTGGACCATGGAACAAGTCCTCTTTTTCACCTTCAACCTGTAGATTGCGCTGCATCCTTGATCGCATCATCTTGCCAGACTACGTTTTCTCTGTTCCTACGAGATTTGAGAGATTAGTGATTTGCTTTGGTAAACCCCCAACCAATCTCTAACATTTTTGAACTAATACACACAATGACGTAATAGAGGTGCATTCTTACCCTTGTGGTTACACACATACCCCCCAAACATTAGTCACGTGCACATCCTCGTGCAGGCCATCGCTTTCGTAGATCTGGGTTGGAACCTTGATACTAGACCTGAAGTTATGCTATGTCATATGCCTCAGCCATATCTGTCCCTGGAAACTTATATCCCCCAGTCAATATTATATCCTTCCACCATTCTCTCTAGACCTTGTAATCAAGTTGATATTGATCAAGTGTCATCCAAATGATGGGGAATGAAAATATCAAACCTAGCCATCGAACCCCACAAAACCTCATACATGTTATATACCTAGATATTCTTTCCATGGCTCTGCAAAAATTGGGAGCCCTAAATGCTTCTCGTCCCCTGACAACAGGTGGTGATAAGGCCCATCTCTGGTCACAGTTTTCAAGTGCCTCTTCCTTGCAATAGGTCAATTGTTTTATGCAAATCTCAGCACACCATTGCTGTGTATTTTCCATATTTTGTGGCCAATTAGGAATCCGTCTGAAATAGTTATGTTTGTGGATGATCTGTTCAACTTGAAAGTTGTCCATTCTAGCCTGAAGGGGTCTGTGCACCTAATTTTTCTCAAAATAATCAAGTGCCTTCTTCCACTTCACCTGGTTAATGGTGTAGGAAAGAAAGGCCCTCAATTGGACATCTCCCACATAAGGAATTGGATTGAATTTTTTATCATCTCTTAGCAGGTAGTTGTGCATGTACAGTTCACACATGAGATGTTGTGTGAGGATGTCATAAATTTTCAAGGTCCTAAGAAACTGCATGGGGTATTTAATATTATAAACCATCTCCTGGTGAATACATTCCAGACAAAAAAATATATATTGTTCATGATGGAACAATGCATAGTTGAGAGAAGGGGAGCATCATGTTACTATCTGTTGGGTGATATCACACATCTCCTATTTGTCATCTCTTAACCTTTGTATATGTTCCTCCAGATCTGTAATCTTTTCCTTCTGTTTCTCACCCTTTTTCTTATCTTCTTCCAACTTTTCCTCATAGTCAACAACGACTCTAGCAGCCTGCTCCCTTATGTCTTTCAATGTCCTTAGGTGCGCTAAAGAAGGGACAACTCCTGTTCGAAACTAGGCTACAGTTTTCTTCCACTTTTGTATCACGGCTTTTAACAAAACTACCTGAGCTTCAGTTGTATCCTTCATTGGCTCAACTTGAGTAGATGTTGTTAATGTGGAAGTGTGAAAAATAGGATCAATATGAGTGGCTATTGGTATTGTAGAGGTGTGCAATATAGGCTTGGTCTAAGTAGCTACTATATGCAATACCAACGTAGTTTGAGTATTTGTTGTTACTCTAGGATTATCAATAGTTTGAGTAGCTATCAATACTGTGGGAGTATTCGTAGTTTGGGTAGCTACCAAAATAGTCTCCTTGACATTTCTCCTCACTGCTTCCTTGGAAATTCTTTTGTATCTTCGTGCTCGTTTCTTCAGGCGGAGCACCTACTTCTTTATCTTGGCATTCTCAATCCTGAATTGCATAATTTCTCTAAAGGTTTTCCTATACCGCTCCTGAATAGGGGTTCTTATCCTTGCAAAAAAATTGAAAAATTCTTGTTTCAAAAGAATTTCTTTAGCCCATCCCCTAGGAGGAACCTCATTCTGAGATTCATTGCCTGAAACCTTTATGTTTGGCTCTTGTTTAAATCACACTTCTCCTGGAGTAACAACATCCAAATATGGTTCAGGGTTTTCCAGAGAAGCATGCTCTGACACTGGTTCTTGTGTAACATCGTCAGTCATTTCTTGCTCACAATATGGAGTAACTGTTGTGTCTTCAAAAATAGGGTTTTTAGGAACAATTTTTTTTGATGTTGGTTCTTGTGTTACAACATCAGTCATTACCTACTTAGCGATGGGAGGAGTAGCTACACCATCTTCATAGACAGGAAATTTAGAATGTTATGGCGTTGGTTCTTGTGTAACAGCGTCAGATACCTCTTGTTCATATATTTGAGGAGTAGCAACATTCCTCTACTGATCATCAGACAAAGGGGTATCAACATCCATCTCATGATCATCTGTAGGAAGAATAGAAATGTATCTTTATTTTTCATATGATGAGGGAGAAGCATCATCTCTGTCTTGTTCATCTGTTGAGGGAGTAGCAGCATCTCTTTCTTATTCAGGAAAAGGGTTTTGATGAATAGAACCCTCTGATTCCTCTTCTTCTAAATCCAGGTTAATGACCTGCCCCATTCCCCCAACTTCTCTAGCTTCCACTGATGGTTTCCATGTTTCCTCATCTTTGTCCGAGGTTGATTTATGTGTATCAGCACCCATTCTCTTCCCTTCTACAATAGTTTCGACAACCTCTACTAACTTGATCATCCCTTCTCTCTCTGCTAGGGTTTCTGCTACTACTGGGATAAGTTCTGCCAATTCCTCTTCTGAGAGTCTTATGAAATGTGACCAAATCACAGGGATTTTCTATAGCGCATGAATGACTAGTAGCTTAAAAAGGCCATGATTTGTGAGGGTTTTGAGTGGTTGGCGTGAGCATTGATCTTCTTGCACCATCCGCTGAACGTTATTACACATAAAATAGGGCATGTTTATGCGTTGTTGGAAATGCAGAGGTGTGAGCAATTTGAGATGATATTTGTAAATGGTAGAGGGGCAGCCTTCTCATGTCACATATATTCTGACGAATGGTGCTACTTTGGACCATGGAGGCGGTAGAGAATTCCATTCGTATTGTTTCCCTTTCGGCTTTACTTCTTCTCCTTCATGCAGAAACAACTCTGAAAATTATGGGAATGGTGTTTTCCAGAAAAACCATTGCTGATCAGATATTGGAAACCCACTAGTTGTTGCAATGGCTTCCTCCATGACTCTGATTTTTAATCCATGGACCATGGAGGAGTGTCCGTCCAAATTTTGGGTGAACTCTGTTGTAATGTCTGCATCGAATCCCTGTAACCTCTCGAAATACACATCCCAACCTGCATTCTGGAAAATTTGCCAGAATTCTGGATTTCAACGGACCTATGTAGTATTTTTTGGCTCATACCTTACTACTCCACCACCCATTATATTCCTTCGACTGTGCCTACTCGAGGAGTATTGGAGACAAGTTCAGGGGAAATGGCAGGCAAAACAATTTAGCGGAAAATGTGTTGTGGAAAGAGTCATGGATTTATTTATTTATTTTTTAATTAAATGGTGTGGAAGCTAAGTAATGATGATGATATGATAGTGAATTTAATATATTGGTGGATTATTAATGGTTTGGATGGTGTGTCCAATCTCTATGCTTACAACAACGTCAAAAATTTTTAAGTAATGATTGTGAAATGGTGTGATTAAAGAGGGTAATGATGACTCTTTGGGAAAAGACATAAAATATCTCCCAGAATTAAAGTTAAGACTGTCCTCGGGTGCGAATGCCTATGCCATGTTTAATAGTACCCAAATATGTTAAAGTTGGTTGAGGATGTACCTGGTGACTCACCTGTTATGGAGAAGCAGCATCGCAGAAATATCGTCGTCTACGGTCGCAGAATATGACAACATCGATTCCAACAGCGGCATCAAAAGTGGTGGCAGTTGAAATATTGGTATCCATGTTGGTGGGAGTGTAGATGACTAACTAAAACCACAGTATCAATGGTAGGAGTAGCGGAAACCATAGAGTAGTGGCGACTGGAGTAGCAACAACCAAAGAGTAGCGGCGACTGGAGTGGCAGCACCTCAGAGTAACGACATCTGGTACAACGGTGATTTTAAGGTAATGACACCTAGAGTAGGAGTGAGTAGAGTAGCAGAAACCGGAGTAGCGACAACAGTAGTAATGACATATCGTACAGTGGTGATTTTGAAGTAACGACACCCGAAGTAGCGGAAATCGAAGTAAGGACAGCTGCAGTAACAACATATCGTGTAGTGGTGATTTTGAAGTAATGACACCCGGAGTAGCGGCAACAGGAGTAGCGACAGTTGCAGTATCGTCATCTCGTACAATGGTGACTTTGAAGTAACAACACCTGGATTATCGGCAACCGGAGTAGCGGAAGCTGCAGTAACGCCATCTCGTACAACGACAATTTTGAAGTAACGACACTGGAGTAGCAACAACTGCAATAATGACATCTCGTACAATGGAAATTTTGAAGTAACGGCATTGAAGTACCAAATTGGGTCCACTTGTCTATCTAGTGGTATTTGTTGAACCAATCACACATTTTCCCCTTTGTCAAATTGGAGAGATGGAATTTTATCTCGATTGTGTGAATATTTATGCTTACTTTGAGTTCATTGACATAGTAGATGACAAATATCCATACCTAGTATTGTTATGGATTGTTTGGGAATTTGATAATGATTTCATTTGTTAAGAAGGGTTATTGGATGGTATATCCATTGGATCTAATGTAGGGAAATACATTTTTTAAATAGATAGAAGAATTATTGGATGACTAGGAGAGTTGGAAGACTACATTAATCTCACCATAGGATAGTTGGAAGACTACATTAATCCAACTGCTAGTGGAAAGTTGAGTTGGATAATAGTATTCTCATGTGTCATTTATTCCAAAGTGTCCATTACTTTTGGGCCAACTAGGGAGTATGATAATTAATTGACACAAATATGCACACTACCAAATTCCATTAAGTCGATTCATGTAGATATTAAAGATCCACTAGTGTTTAATGGCACAACTAATGTTTAGTGTTCAAGTATTATCTTCTGGACCATTCCTTCAAGTTGTCCATTGATAATTTAGTGGTCAATTATTTGGTTAACAATACAATGTTGGAAGGTTGATTCTATCGATGTTTACTACTATTTTCATTGTTTGATTTTGAAGTGGTGGTTAAACTAGGTAAATAAAATGTGGGACCTAATCACCTCTCGAAAATCCACAATTGGAACAATGTTGGGATAGCTCATAAAGTGTTGAATGTAGATATCTTTTGCATGGAATTAGTTCTTTAATTCTTCACTAATATTTCCAACTTCAAATATAAATCTACATGCACTAGAAGAATATGGTGATAGTAAAGATTGATACCTCTTAATTATGGATACAAATTATTATTTAATCATACGGTACTTTCACACATTAGCAATGGATGGGATTCTTGACTATTATGTGTTGGATCATGAATGATAGGTGGTGCTCTAGGAATCCCATGATGGACATAGAAACATACATTATAGTGAGAAGACACAACTATCACAATGTACATTACAATGAGACATGTTGGATGCAATTATCATTCAATTCAAGGCTAGAGTGCACTCTCCACTCCATTATTCATATTATTATATTCATTCACTCTTATCAGTACATATTCTCCCTTTATCTTATATCATTTGTTTACTTAGGGTTCATATGTGTGTGTGTGTGTGTGTGTGTGTGGTTAAGAATTTGTACTAAAAATATGTTATAGTTGTATTGGTCAATGTAAGAATACAAAAAAAGGTTTTTCCCACAGTCTATGATTCATACTTTGTTAAACATATCGATGCTTGTCTACCAAAAATGCAATTCTATCCTTTCATGAGGATTGTGAACTTTTACTAGTATAAAGCCTACTTTAAAAAAGATGTCAAAACCCTTACCTTATCATTGTCCTTTCGCCAAATCCATTAGCCCATACAACTTGATAAGAGTTGTCCACGAGATGCAATTCCATCACCAAGACCTGCATGAATCATAAAAGACAAATTCTTTATATGAGTAAATAATATATAAGAAAATAAACATGCATTTAGTTATGTAAAATACTCTAGAATAAACTTAAGTGGTCGCATACCTTAATACGCTTATCTTTGTTTCAAGAATAGGTTATTCTCTACTGAACAGGGCCAACCACATGAAGGTGGAATCTCATATGGCCCCTCCCCCCCCTCACATCGCTCTGAATTCCCCATACCCAACAAATGATTTTGTTTATATAGAAAACATATACACTTTCATGCATAACTAGGATAGTCATCAAAACATATGAACATATAAACATTGAAGCATATGAACATATAAACATCGATAAACATCCAAACACAAGTCATGAATTTATACATATAATTTTTCTTTGATTTATGTTTTTTTACATTCATAAAATTAACAATTGGGGTATCATAATCATCCAAGGACATTGTATTTCGTGTGCCCTGTCCTTCTATTGTTTGTGTTTCCATGCGCTCATGTACCATAATTCTGGTATGTCGTTGAGAAGGGCATTGAGGCATATGTGCAGGTTCATGAACTACAACAACGAAAATGATCATATCGATATGTTGAAATATAATTGAAATAACTAATTCATTATTAAGATTAACATTACACTATTGGTTTTTACCTGTCTGTGTAGCTGTGACAGTTGGTGTGTTAATTTCTTGTCCACTTGTTTCCTCTCGCAGTTCACCCTCGTGAGCTACATGCTCTTCAATTTTGAGAATATAATTTATAAGTATAAGTCAAGAAATAAATATATACAATCACAATAAATGTTTCTAATTCTGAAGCATACATACCGGAATGGGTACTCTTCTCCCCACTATCATTGGACATGTACACCCTTGTATGACATGGTGTTTGTTGAATAACACTATATTCATTGTTGCAGTAGCATTGTTTCTTGCAAACAAACATAAATACTTAGTTAAGGGTGATATAATAAAATATGAATAGACTTTACAAGCATGCTACTGCAGTTTCCTTATTCATTTTATTTACTTGCGTGGCTGGGGAGATAGGAGTCTGGCCCAAGCGTTTTCTATATTCAATCACACTTTTAAAACCGTGCTTGTAACCAAGATTTAGGTCCTCCTCGGTGGCTGCAGTGTCGAACATATTTAACTGCAATGCATAACACCATTAAAAATACCAATAACAAAAACATATATTTGTTCGCTATTGTTAAATAAATATTAACCACAGTTAATAATTTAAATCTTATGATTTAGGATTTTAGTTTTCCATAGCCACCCTAGCCTAGTTTATGATGCCCATGTTTTTCCACCATGGCCTTGGTTGCTTTGGAAGTGTCTGGTAGCCTACATATGGATTTTTTGAAAAAAAATAGATATCGGAATTGTTACTTAAAATAGGAAAGATAAACATAAATGATCATATTTCACTAATAATATGACATGTGTTGTACCTTGCTTGACCAGCTCGTGGATGTCTTTCTTGTTTTTTAAACAAGTTCTCCTGTGCATCCTCTATCAGGGACTTCCACTCTTTCTCATGAACCATGGGAGGGCACTCATGCTTGAGGTCTAATTGCAATTTATCCCTATACTGGGCCCTGGTATATTTTAAATTCTCACCGGCTAACTTTGTAACCACTTTCTTGTTGAAAGTGTTTCCGAACAAGTATACCATGTGGTCTATTAAATCATATTTATTTTTTCTATCTTTTCCATTCCACCATGTGCGAATGGTGGGGCCAAACAGCTCCAATTCTTTGTCATTTAAGTTTCTATAGAAAACATTGTTTCCTGTAGAAACGTGTTATCCATTAATTTATAATAATCTCAACAAATGTCCATTTCAATTTCATGAAAAAAATGAATCAATTAATTAACAATTGCCTGCAATCTTCTGAATCTTGATCGAAACACATGCATCATCCACCAGAAAGGTGATATCTAGTGATCTAGTGATTTTAATTTGTTATGCTCCATGCATACTAGTTTCCTCTCCATCTATAGTATGTTCCTCTCTGGAGTCATGTGGAGTCCCATGCTCTGGCTCATCATGCTTCGGTGTGTCATGCTAGTCAAAATCATTGTGCTCATCAATGGATTCGAGGGGAACCTCGGAAGGCTCAAAAATCCTCACTTTCACTTTGCTATGTCGACATTTGTTTTGCATTGGACCATCACTGCTACTTATAGCAGTTGCAGGATCCATAGGTTCCCGGCGCACGGGGTTTAAAAACTCCTACAAATGGAAAAATTTACTTTATCAGATCATATAGAAAATAGAAAACAAAAAAACAGATATGAAATTGTCAAATTTGATAAAAATATGTGAAGACGCAACTTACCCCAAAATTAGTTATTTTATTTTGTAGCTCTACAATTCTTGACATGTCCTCCTCTGTCAGGGGTCTTTTTCTAGGCAAACCTAGATATTCTATGTTAGCCTTCTTCAAGGCCTTCGTTACAGTTTTCATTGGTTCAGTGGAATAAAATATTCCATTCTCATCAATATCCTCAGTGGGAGCCTTCCCACGTTGACCATGCCACAATACATTGATGAATAAAATTAATGAGATGAACTTTAACATTTGAGAAATCTAGTTATTGTAGTCATAAGTTATTACTATATTTAACATTTACCTGCTGAGGCACAATGGGTGCCTTTCCACGGTCAAACTGGAAAGATGTAGCGGGTGATTTTCAGACACAGTCACCCTGGATAGAAGTTGACACAATAAATCAATCAAGAAAAGTTATGAAATTCACCTATAACATTTAAAAAATGAAATATTGGAGTAATATCAGAAAAAAAAATAATGAAATTTTAGAAATTTAGTTGTTGTAGTCATAAGTTGTTACTATATTTAACATTTACCTAGTGAGGCACGACGGGTGTCTTTCCACGGTCACCCTGGACAAATGTATCGGATGATTTTCTGCCACGGTCACCCTGGACAGATGTTGACACAATAAATCAATCAACAAAAGTTATGAAATGCACTTGTAACATTAAAAAAATGAAATATTGCAGTAATATCAGAAAAACAAATAAATGAAATTTCATAAATTTAGTTGTTGTAGTCATAAGTTGTTACTGTATTTAACATTTACCTGGTGAGGCACAACGGGTTCCTTTCCACGGTCACCCTGGACAGATGTAGTGGGTGATTTTCTGCCACGGTCACCCTGGACAAAAGTTGACATAATAAATCAATCAACAAAAGTTATGAAATTCACATGTAACATTAAAAAAATGGAATATTGCAGTAATATCATAAAAGAAATAATGAAATTTCTGAAATTTAGTTGTTGTAGTCATAAGTTGTTACTGTATTTAACATTTACCTGCTGAGGCACAGTGGGTGCCTTTCCATGGTCACCCTAGACAGATGTATCCTGTGATATCTCATGGTCACCCTCGATAGATGTTGACACAATAAATTAATCAACAAGATTTATGAAAGTAATTGTAACATTAAAAAAATGAAATATTGCAGTAATATCAAAAAATAAATAATGAAAAATGAAATATATGTAGTAAAAAATTGAAATATTGAAGCGATAAATTGTAACAATGATTTATCAAAGGTTGAGTTGAATGGTATGTAATATATTTACCTCCATAACCGCACCCCCCCCCCATCTTTTCGATTTAAGTTGTAATCGATCAACAACTCTTCACCTGGAACTATTATTTTTGTTGCACATACAAATATACGATTTCCTTCGTGTCCCGGAAATATGAAATTCGGTTTCTTAGTTGTTGCCACTAGTCGTGTACTATTTATAAAGCCCGCAATGTTTCCAATAGATTTTGGCCTTCCATCAATATACATAGTCGCCCCTTTATTTTGATTGTTATCTACAAGTTGTATATAATTTTCGGCAACTCCGTATCTCCGCATACTTCACGTATATCGGACCAACATCAACCAGTGATTGTATTTGTATGATGGTCTGACATACTCCATCAATTCAGTTACAGTTCCATAGCCGACCTTTATGCCATCCATGGAAAATAACCCCAATCCATGTAAGGACGAAGGAGCAATGTGATACATCCTCCCACGGATGAAGAAATATGTGTCCACTTCAGGTATCTCCTTAGGTTCCCATCATTGCACTAGATGTTTATACCTCAAGGGAAACTCAATGTCACCTATGCTCTCAACATCATAATTACATGACCCTCCGTTGGCAATAAAAAATTGCATGCGTATACGAAATTGTTTCCTTACCTTTTCAGATCTAGTTGATCTAGAACCACTAGATCTAGTACAACATGTCTCACTTTGAACCTCTCTTAGTATATCTTGATCATCACTCGAGGAAGATAGATCCGACAGATACCTATTTGGTGGTGCCTACACTCATTAAAACAAGAAGATAAGTTATCGTGCCAATATGTGTTTGTGGTACCAGCACAGTTGCATATAGTTGCAATATAGTTGCATAAGTTGCATTGTTGCATAAAGTTGCATATAGTTGCATATAGTTTCATAAGTTGCATATAGTTGCATAAGTTTCATTGTTGCATAAAGTTGCATATAGTTGCATATTGTCACTAAAAAACATGATAAGTTGCATTGTTGCATATAGTTGCATAGTTGCATACGAAATTGTTGCAATATAGTTGCATATAGTTGCAATATAGTTGCAATATAATTGCATATAGTTGCATAAGTTGCATAAAGTTGCATATAGTTGCATAGTTGCATATAGTTGCATAGTTGCATATAGTTGCATAGTTGCATAAGTTGCAATATAGTTGCATATAGTTGCATATAGTCCCTAAAAAACATGATAAGTTGCATTGTTGCATATAGTTGTCTAGTTGCATATAGTTGCATATGAAATTGTTGCAATATAGTTGCATATAGTTGAATATAGTTGCATAAGTTGCATTGTTGCATAAAGTTGCATATAGTTGCATAGTAGCATAAGTGACAGGGTTGTTGTGTTTATAGAGTTTTGAACTTCAGTCTCTTTTCTCCCATGCATTTCCCTCCTTACCATTTGCACAAGCCCGGTTGGATTGTGTCTTTGTGATGAGTAGTTCATTTATAGTTCATTTATCTTTGCACAAGTCCAACGATAAGTTGCATATAGTTGCATAAGTTGCATTTTTTGCATAATTTTGCATATAGTTGAATATAGTTGCATATTTGCATATAGTTGCATAAGTTGCATTTTTGCATAATTTTTCATATAGTTGAATATAGTTGCATATTTGCATATAGTTGCATATTTGCATATAGTTTCATACGAAATTGTCATATAGTTGCATATAGTTGCATGATTTGCATATAGTTGCATAGTTTCATAAGTTGCATTGTTCCATAGTTGCATAAGTTGCATTGATGCAATATAGTTGCATAGTTGCATAAGTTGCATATAGTTGCATAGTTGCATAAGTGACAGGGTTGTTTTGTTTATAGAGTTTTGAGCTTCAATCTCTTTTCTCCCATGCATTTCCCTCCTTACCATTTGCACAAGCCCAGTTGGATTGTGTCTTTGTGATGAGTAGTTCATTTATAGTTCATTTATATTTTCACAAGTCCGATGATAAGTTGCCTATAGTTGCATAAGTTCCATTTTTGCATATAGTTGCATATTTTCATATAGTTGCATATGAAATTGTCATATAGTTGCATATAGTTGCATATAGTTGCATAAGTTGCATATAATTGCATAGTTGCATAAGTTGCATATAGTTGCATAGTTGCATAAATTGCATTGTTGCATAGTTGCATTGTTGCAATATAGTTGCATAGTTGCATAAAGTTGCATAATTGCATAAGTGACAGGGTTGTTGTGTTTATAGAGTTTTGAGCTTCAATCTCTTTTCTCCCATGCATTTCCATCCTTACCATTTGCACAAGCCCGGTTGGATTGTGTCTTTGTGATGAGTAGTTCATTTATAGTTCATATATATTTGCATAAGTCCGACGATAAGTTGCATTTAGTTGCATAAGTTTCATTTTTGCATATAGTTGCATAGTTGTATATAGTTGCATATTTGCAAATAGTTGCATACAAAATTGTCATATAGTTGCATATAGTTGCATAGTTGCATAAGTTTCATATAGTTGCATAGTTGCATAAGTTGCATTGTTGCAATATAGATGCATATAGTTGCATAGTTTCATAAGTGACAGGGTTGTTGTGTTACAGAGTTTTGATCTTCAATCTCTTTTCTCCCATGCATTTCCCTCCTTACCATTTGCGCAAGCCCGGTTGGATTGTGTTTTTTTTATGAGTAGTTCATTTATGTCATTGTTGTGATCTTGTAACTCAATGTTTTAATTCCCCTTAGGAAAAAAAAAGGCCTCCAGCCTTGTGCACGATGCATTATTCATGAATATTTCATTCCAAATGTTCCAAAATCCATATCTATTTCAAGTTTCTGAGTTTTACTGTATGTTTTGTACTATGGCTGCATATTGGAGTTCATATTGTATATTGCAATGTCCATGGCCTCTTAGATATGAAATTTATATTTGGAATCTCCATTGAAGAATTGATCTAGTCCTTGATGCCCCTGACCTCATTTCATTATATATTTAATGACCTAACCTCTTGAAATAAGTGTTGATCATTCGAAGCTTCCATTGTATAAATGTCGCTCACTCTCTTCATTTACCCTTGTTTGCTTGGTAGTCCATGATTTGTGTTGTCAAAGTGTATTAAAATACTATGTGGCCACAAGTTGATCCATTTCTTCTCAACTTCATGAGTAAATTCGGGTTCCAAAAGCCTTGAGTTTATTGTCTATGTTCGACTAGCACTCAATAGGTTGTTGTGAAAAGAAAAAAAAAGCTTTAGGGTGTGTGCTTGAATCTCAATCTTGCATACCTTTTTAGCCTACTCCAAACACACAACAATATAAGAGAATAGAGTTACTCACCATTCTATGTGCCCTCGCGTGTGCCCTCTACTCAGTGCCCTCTGTGTGCCCTCATAGTGTATCTCCATCGTGTGCCCTCCATGTGCCCTCTCCTCCCTGCATAGTGTGCCCTCTGTGTGCCTCCACCCTGCACAATGATCTCCTTGGTCATGTGCTCCCCTTGGTCATGTGCACAGTGATCTCCAAATCGATGAAAACAATGGGAGGGATCCTCCTAAAACACTATGACTYCCAACTATGGTCGCGTGCAACAATGGGCGGGCTCCCAACTTTACTCTCAAAAAAAAAAAATTGAAGGMATAATGAGCAATGCACATAGATTTTCATTTCAAGTTTAATAAAGGCATGGTACATAAATCGTTGACTCAATTCCTTGAAAACATTCTTGCCATTTTTTGGTAACCCTTGGGTTCATGTTGCCTTGTAAATCTTCACAAATGTCATTAAAAAATCTAGGGATCTATTAAGAGAGGTTTGAGTTCACTAAATAATCCATCAAATATTTGTTTCTTTCATAAGTAAGATGGGTGAGAAAGGGTTTTTTTTTTTATAAGGTATATTTAGTGTTGAATGATATAATGTTTAATGAAATCCCATTTTGTTCAGATAATGGTGAAATGAGGTGATGCATTGCATCTATATCAAATATTCACTAAAGATAATATCATTCTACTACTCTAAGTTTCAACATTGGATCCATTAAGGATTCATTAATGGCGATTGACATAATGATAAAGATAAAATTAAAGGAAGCAATGAATCTAATTATAATGGGGAATATGTTGATGGAAAGGGTGATGATGGTAGCAATGAAGAAAAATAATATGTTTTGGTAAAAATAAATAAAAAATCACAAATAATGTTTCCATGTAAAAAACTTCTTCCATATATTTTAACATTAGTTTCCATTATATGCTTATATTGTTGTAATTTTTATGTAAAAAAAATTGAATGCACATTATGCACCACATCACTCAGAATGTCAATATTATTTTTATCAATGAAATCATCCTATTCATCCTTCTGCTATTGATGAATATGATTCTAATGAGTATTTCCCAAAAACAACAATGCAAATGATCATCAACACTATTTTATCTTCAACAACATGGCACCTTTAGGATGGTAAGTGCATGTATAATTTCTCTTTTTCCCCTCTTTCACTTTTTCATGTCACTGCAATAGGGTAATTGTTATTCTCTTAATTGTTATTCACTTGATTGTGCGGTAGTTAATTAGAATAGGGGTAACTTCACATTGAAGGGTGATGAATAAGACTAGGGGCAACTTTCAATTCAAGGCTAGGAATGACCAGGCCCACATCAAGTGAAGAACGAAAATTAAGAATTTGAACATTTGTTGTCCCATTCCATGTCAACAACAACACATCCATTCAATGGGAACACTAAAACCCGACAAATTGATGACTCCACTAAATTAGGGTTTATGGTTGACATGATGAATTGATGATGGAAGAAAGTGGATGTGTGAGTCAAATTTGAGTCCATAAACCCTCCCATATTGTTAAGGCATGCGAATAGTCTATCCATGTCAAATTTCAATGCATACAGAAACAATTTGAAAAACTTTCAACGTTGGCCCCATTCACAGGTCAATGTTGCCCGTGTCTAGTCCTCGTACAATTTCCTTGTAAAATTTTTATAAGATATTTGGAGAATGAAATTTTGGAAGGTGCTAGGCCTCTTCCTAAACACCATGGCCAGATCACCACTCATTTACAGTCTATGTATTGATCCATTTTAGTTTTGGGTTATTAGTATTTTCAATTGCACGCACCTTTCAATCTAGTCAAAGTTCAATTAATGTCTCTTGTTATTGTAGGGTTATAAATCCTCATGATACCAATGCCCATATACCTCCAACCTTGTGATATAATGATCGTTGGGTGACAAGTTTCATAATGGGTGATGACTAAGACTAGGGGAAACTTTCAATTAGGTGCATCGTTGGTATGATTAGGCGCAGTCGCGCAGAGCTCCTATCGGTTTCAAGAATAGTTCATTCTCTACTAAACAGGGGAAACCACATGAAGGTGGAAGCTCCAATTATTCCCACCCCCCCCCCTCACATCACTCTCAATTTCCCCATATTACCTAATTTTAAATTCTAAAGAACATGTATCATACACTATACTATACAAAATAAAAACATATAAAGATCATATAAAAGATATAAACACATACCTCTTCTCTTCAAAAATTAAATAGCAGTCATCTTCTTCTTCATCCAACTAAACATCTATATCAGGATCTGGTTCAGAATC
>ML818668.1:106026-117880 GCA_009831015.1 Picea engelmannii | reverse complement strand
TCTTAGTCTCCTCATTTTCAATCCAACTCCTTTCATCGTGAACCCCGTCTTCCCTAAGTAGAGGTCAATAAATTTGATGGCTCCAATCCTACGAGTTGGGTCACTCATATGGAGCATTATTTTCTCTACATGGTATTACTGATGAGTTGGCCAAACTTCGCTATGTTTTCCTCTATCTAGATCCTGAACGCTGGAAATGGTGGCAATGGAGAAAACAATCATGTCAATATTTCCTGGACCCATTTTGTTGTTGAGCTCTATGCCCACTTTGATATTGATACTCACTATCTTAGTCATTTGACCAATTTGAAATAGTCAGGAAAAATGGAAGACTTCATCACTTATTTTGATCATTTGGCCTTTCAAACAGTGGGCATGTTAGATGTGTTCTTTCGTGAATGTTTTATCAATGGTCTCAAGGATGAAATCTGATCCCAGGTTCTCATGGCCCACCCTCCAACTTGGTTGGAAGCTACTCAACGTGTTAAAGAGGCCCAACAAGTTGTTTCTTCCCAAAAAAAAAATCCCCCTTTTGTTCCTCATCCTCGACCCACTAATCCTAACCCCCCCTGTCACTCCCCTCAAGGTCCAGAAACTAACTAGAGATTAAATGGTTGAACGCCAACTGAAGGGTCTTTGCTATAATTGTGATTAAAAATATTTTCTGGGGCACAAGTGTAAGGAACAA
This sequence comes from Picea engelmannii, assembly GCA_009831015.1. Lineage (NCBI taxonomy): Eukaryota > Viridiplantae > Streptophyta > Pinopsida > Pinales > Pinaceae > Picea > Picea engelmannii. The sequence continues at coordinate 117,192 of ML818668.1, read as the reverse complement.
AAACTATTTATGGCCATTTTTGAAGATTTTCCTGAAGAGGATGTGATAGTTCCCCTTGTTGAAGAACCATCCCTTCCTGATGCCACCCAGGAGCCTGCTGACCCACCTGAAGTTGCCCCACTTATTTCCTTGCATGCCCTCACTGGATTCTCGGCCCCACAAATTCTCAAGCTCATTGGCTACATTAAGCATAGGAAGGTCATCATCCTCGTTGACAGTGGTAGCACCCACAAATTTGTTCATCATCGCATTGCCCAGGAAACCAATTGTTATATTTGTGTTATCAATAATTTTCAAATCATGATAGCCAATGGTGGGTCCATGAAATGTGGTGGCCATTGTAAAAATGTACGTCTTCAAATTGGACATTACCAACTTAAATCTCATATGTTTTCCATTGACATGGGAGGTTGTGACATTGTGCTAGGTGTTGAATGGTTACACACTTTGGGTCCCATTCTTATGGATTTTAAGGAATTAACCATGCAATTCCAAGAGGAAGGAAAAAGGTATAAATTCCAAGGTCTCACAAATGGTTCTCCTAAGATAATTAGTTCCCATCATATGGAAAATATCCTCAAGAAAGGCCACTACGGTATCATTTCTCAACTCCATTCTATTCAAGCCATTGAGACACCCTCTGTGCATCCTGACCTCCAAGCTATCCTTTCCACACATCAAGATGTTTTTTCCAACCCTCAGGGACTTCCTCCTTCTTGTGGTGTTCATGATCATTCCATTCCCCTTATTCCTGGCACTCTTCCTCCCAATGTTCTCCCTTATCATCACCCCTTTACCCAAAAGAATGAAATTGATAAAATAGTGCAGGAATTTCTCCAAGCGGGTGTTATCCGCCCCAGTACCATCCCTTATTCTTCCCCTATGGTCATGGTACTTAAGAAAGAAGGTGTTTTGTGCATGTGTCCTGACTTTCGTTCCCTCAATAAGCTCACCATCAAGGACAAGTTCCCCATTCCTTTCATTTATGATCTCTTGGATGAGCTGAGTGGTGCTCAATAATTCACTAAACTTGATCTACGTTCTAGCTGCCACCAGATACGTATGAAAGAATATGACATACCCAAGACTTCCTTTTGAACTCACGATGGTCACTATGAATTTTTGGTCATGCCCTTTGGCCTGTGTAGTTCCCCCTCCACCTTCCAAAGCCTCATGAATCATGTATTTCATCCTTTTCTCCGTCATTTTTTCTTAGTTTTCTTTGATGATATTCTCATCTATAGTAAAACTTGGCAATCTCATCTTTCCCATGTGGATCAAATTCTCCATCTACTCTCGTAGCACCAAATTTTCCTCAAATACTCTAAATGTTCCTTTGGAGCCTCATAAGTAGAGTACTTGGGTCATATTCTTCGAAAGGCTGGTGTTCAGGTGGATCCTAAAAAGATTGAAGCAATGCAGGATTGGACTCACCCTAAGACTATCAAAAGCTTGCGTGATTTTTTGGGTTTAACCGACTATTATCGAAAGTTTGTTCGGAATTATGGGAATATTGTGGCCCCTCTCACTACTCTCCTTAAAAATAATTCTTTCACTTGGACTCTCGTAGCAGATCGAGATTTTCAAGATTTGAAGGCAGCTATGTGTACAACTCTGGTCTTGGCCCTTTCTAATTTCACAAAAACCTTTGTCCTCGAATCCCCAGAGCAACAAAAATGGGTAACTAATCTCTTTGGTTATGATTATGAGATCATTTACAATAAAGGAAAATAAAATGTGGTTTATGATGCTCTTTCTCGAAAATATGAAGATGAAGGGTCCCTTTTTCCCCTCTCCTTCATTGTACCAGATTGGCTCCAAGTTGTGCACCAATAATGGCTACATGATCCTAAAATATTGTAGATGATCCAACAATTGAAAGCCAACTCTCCAGCTTCCCCAGGGTACTCTTGGCACAATGATGAACTTCTCTACAAAGGTCGTTTGTATTTAAGTAAACAATCACAAATTAAATTCACAGTGCTTTCTGAGCTTCATGCTACTCCCATAGCTGGGCATTCAGGGTTTACCAAAACCTATGACTAGGTCAAACATTCTTTTTTTTCTAGGATGGTATGAAAAAGGATGTTCACACTTTTGGGGCAGAATGTGATGTTTGTCAATGCAAAAAAGGAGAAACCATAAAACTTCCTGGCACACTCCAACTGCTTCCGATTCCACCCTCTATTTGGAGGGACATCTCTATGGATTTTATTGTGGGATTACCTAAATCAGGAAATAAGTCCATCATCATGGTGGCGTGGATCGTCTTTCCAGGTATGCCCATTTTTTTTCTCTTCAACACCCATTTATCGCATGAACTGTGGCTCAATGTTTCATGGATCATATCTTCAAGATTCATGGCATACCTCATTCTATTGTTTGTAATCGAGATCCAACTTTCACCAACAATTTTTGGTAAGAACTGTTCAGACTCTAGGGCACCCAATTGCATCTCAACACTACATATCATCCCCAGAATGATGGTCAAACTAAAGTCGTCAATAAGTGTTTGGAGAATTATTTGAGGTGTTTTTCCTCTGAAAGGAAACATCAATGGGATCAATGGTTACCATTAGTTGAATGGTGGTACAACACTTCTTACCATACAACTACTCGCATGACTCCTTTTGAAGCAGTATATGGCCAAAAGACACCTTCAGTTCTCTCCTACATGCCAGGTCTATCGAATGTCCAGGAGGTTGACCAAACACTTATAGTTCACGAGACTATTCTCCATACCCTCAAAGAGAATTTGGTCATGGATCATAATCGCATGAAGAAACAAGCCGATCAAGGTTGCTCAGAAAAACAATTTGTTGAAGGAGACCAGGTTTTTCTTCAGCTGCAACCTTATAAGCAAACTTCACTGAAGGCCAAACATTGTCAGAATCTGGCACCCAAATTTTATGGTCCTTATACATTTTTCAAGCATGTTGGATAGGTGGCCTATCAGTTAGCTTTACCCAATCATTCTAAGCTTCATCCTCTTTTTCATGTCTCTTGCTTAAAGAAGGTGATTGGAACTAAGTTCCAAACTCAAACCAACCTTCCCGAGTTGGATGAAGAAAGATCCATATGGTTGCATCCAAAAGAATATTTGGGCCAATGAGAGAATCATATTCATCAGCGTACCACCAAGGAAGTGTTAGTTCAGTGGAAAGATACAACTCCAACAGATGCCACCTGGGAGCCCGCTAAAATTTTGCATCAATTTCCTCATCTCAAGCCTTGAGGAAAATGATGATTCTAAGGGGGATGGAATGTTAGGGACCTAACCTAACTAACCCCTCAAGTGGGTAGAATAATATATTTCCATGTAATAAAGGTCAATATTAATAAAGCCTAGCAATAAGGAGGAATGAGTCAAATGTAAGAAGACCTAATAGAATCTTTCGCTTGTAGAAGGATCTTCCTCTAAATTGTTCTTTTGGATAGATAGATTTAGTATAAATAGGAATAGAGGGTATGAGAAGTATTGTCTTGGATATTATTGTAATGGAGCTCTGCTCTGTTGGAGGTTTCCCCCTCGAAGAGGCAAGTGAACATTTCTCTCAGTAATCAAAGTGCTCTTTCTGGTGTTATTCTAGTATTATTGTGGTATTGTTCTAGTTATATCATTGTTTTTATGCAGTTTCTAGCTAATTCTACTCTTCATACTGATTTATATTTGGAATACTACACCATATCATGTCAATCTCATGCAACAATCTTTTGTTTCCCCTTATCTTAGAACTTCTTTGGTCGTAAATCTGGATGCAACTTCCAACACTACGCCTCCTCATGTCCCTTTCTATTGCAGTGAGAACATGTAGGATTCTCTTTCGCTTTCTTTATTGCAGTTTATTTCTTACTCTTCCATTTTCCTTTTGATTTCTTCTCAAACTTGTATGGCTTCTTATCCTCAATCACGTTCTTTCCCTTGCTAGCTTCTAGATGAGTATATTTTACTGACACTTCATAAATATTAGTAGGGCTAAACATCAATATGGCGTGTAGAAGATATGAATGCATACCACCAATATATTTCAGAAGCGTTTCTCAAGTATATAATGGAGTTCGCAAAGATAATTATTTTTTCTTAAATTACTATGTATATACTTGAACATTTTTCCCTTTTCCTTGCCTTAGATGTTTCCATTCCATAATTGCAGTTTGTACATAAGTTGATGGATAAAATTGTTTTCTTATTGCAGTAATAAATTCATCCCAAGAAGAAATTACTTTACCCCATTGAACGAGATCAACTTGAGTCTTACTCTCCCACCATATCAAGGTTGTGTTTCCTAGATGAAGAGTAGCTAGTTGTATCTTTGTAGTTTCATCAACAATCTTTTGTACCTTGCAATATACCTCAATCTGCTTGATCCAATTGTCCAACTTTTGTGCATTCAATTCTACATCATAAGTTGGCAATTCAAACTTTACATCTAATTTCAATAAAGGAAAATTATGAGTATGGGAGAAAGAATACTTCTTAGAGAGATTCTTCTTATGTGAAGAGTGTTTACTTGCACCATAAGAAGATGATGACGAGGATGATAGTGAAGAGGGTTCTGAAGGTCCACCACCTTCACCTCCTCCTTCATATTTTACCGAAGATTCTTCATCCCAAATCTTATGGACTCTTTGATATAAATCATCTATTATTTCCCTCATTGAGAGAAGTGTAGCCATAACATACTCAGGCCTCATGGGAGGATCTTCTCCTTCCTTTCCTTCAAAAACCATGTCTCTCTTACAAAATATCATTTGAATCTTTGAATCATAACTCACAAGCTTTCCTTTACCAAGCTTAAATTTGGACCTTGTAAGCATTCACTTGCAAACAATTGTCAAAAACCAACTCTGATACCAACTTGATCTGAAAATCATTAGACGTTAATTTGTTTCTTAATTACACATAAACATCCAACTTGATTTAAAATATAAATGATCATTTTGACTATTTACAAATAATATGAATTCACTTATCTATCCAAATCCACTTCAATGATAAATAACTTGAAAAATAACTGAGCGAAATAGAACAACAATAATAAAACACATACACAAATTTGTTAATGGAGTTCACCCAACTTGTGATTTGGGTCCGCTTCCAATTGAGACCACTTTATTAATGCTCAAATGCTTGTGTTTTTACAATGACCTTTTTACTTATTTCTCAAACTCAAAAACATAGTGCACCATTGAATTCCTCTCGAAATTCTAAGAAAAATGAGTATAAACACCTTATACTTTCATCAAGGAAGCCTTTGGCATGCATTACAATGCTAAGCTCAAAGTCTAGATACCCTTACAGCATGAACTTCGATGCACATATGCATAGATTGGGAACACATTATTAAATATGTACTATGTATTTTGTCTCAGTCTAGGTGCTAGATTAAATAGGGTGCAACCCCTAACCACTACCCGTAATTGTAGGAAAACTTTAATTATTGGTTCGTTGGAATTCCTTAACAAAGGGCGCATTGGGTGCATTGGTTAAAACCGTGGAGTATGTGGGAGGAGGTCACAGGTTCGATCCCACTGACCTCTCCCCCATTTTTGTGCTTTGTTACATTTTTTATATGCTATGTATAGGATATAGTTTATTCCTCCACGGATTTTTTGTTTAACATTCAATACATATGACAATAGGATCGAGGGATATGCCCTGAGTCCTATTTTCCCGCCATTTAAAAATTTAACCAACCTTAAATATAAGCCTAACCATAAATGGTTAAGTCACATGTTGTGGGTGTAATGGTAAGATGTTTGTATGTTGGATGAGAGACCCGGGTTCGATCCTACGGGATTTAAAACAATTTTATTCAACCTTAGCCATATTAGGCCAATGGGAGACTGCCATGTGGTGGTCTATTATTGGTCCACCTGTGCCACGTGCTGAAATATGATTGGTCCACCTAGACTCTATGATTGATCTGTCACCTTTCCAACTCTCCTGTATGGACATGAACAAATGTGCCAAAGCTCACCCTTCCAGTGGTGCCACATGGTGTCCCCTTTGAATTTTTTTGACATGTTTGACCAAAACTTTGAAGGGCCATAACTTTTTCATACGAACTTTGTTTGAGGCGTTGTTTACATCATTGGAAAGATCTTACCAATATCTACGTAATGAAGTTGTTTTTTAGAGTATTTGAGATGATCGAATTTTGAGCATTTATGGATCCTCCTAGATCTCTTTGAGAATCCTGGATCCTCTTATATCCTCTTGGATCACAACCCCTCCAAGATATGACCAGAAATCATCATGAGAGTATTGTAATGGGTCATCCCTATATGGTTGGAATAAATCTGTGAACATATCGTCTTCATGTTTCCGCACACCTAAATCATTAGCAATCACACATGGTTGTTCTAAAGGAAACAATTTTATATTCTTTATTTGAAAATGACCTTCAATGTCATAAATGGGATCTCCATTAAATTCATAACATATCATATCCCATTTACGTCTCCCAACATGTATGAAATCATAAATATTCTCAATCACATCATCACCCGTATCATAACATGAAGGGTCTAATGCATCCAAGGGTTCCTCTAGCACCTCTTCACTTTCCAAGTCATGAAATGAAGCAACATCAAAAACTTGGAAAGGAGTGTAGCTTACCACATTATCTTCTTCATTTGCAATAGGAGTGAAAGCTTGGATGAATTTATCAAATAGAGGAGAAAATACTAACATCTCATCTTCATGAAGGGACTCTTTGTGGATTAGGTCTTCAACATGGTGTGGTTCATCAAAGTGTTCTTCTTCATCATATTCATAAGGCAAATAATGTTATAATTCATGTATTTGGTGATCTTCCTCATGATTCACCCTTTCGAGTTCTCATTCTTTAATAAAATATTTGTTGTCTTTAATGGAATCATGAGGTTATTCTTTCGCCTCTTTGAGCGGTTGAAAACCATTGTCATAAATCGCTTCCTTGGGTTCTTTCCTTGGAGATGTGTGATATTCAAAATTCTCATCCAAGGCATGCTCAATATATGGAGGGTCTTCGTCAATAAATTCTTCATGTGGATGAACATTTCCAAGAGATTATTCCTCTTGGGCATGGTGCACTTCCCTAAGGTCTCTTATACTAATATCTAAGAAGAAACCTTCCATTTTAAGGGAGCTATTGAAGAATGTATTCATATGTCTAGCATTGTGGTTTCAAAAACTCAATAAACCTACTGATGATATATACAAGAGAGGATATACTTGTTGGTTTGCAACAACTCTTGATCCAGCCTTGTATTCCAAATGTCAAGGAAAGTATAATTTTTTTTACTTGTACATCCTCATCTCTTTCTTTTACCTTGTGTATGTACTTCAATAACTCTACAATGTGAGTAATGCACAAGCCTTTGAATTTTGGAGAGTTATCCAACCATATCATATCAAAATCATTTGGGTATCCCCAAAATATTTCAAAATCAATAGAAGGATACATTTTATCCCAGGGTGCCATAATTCCATCACTTGAGAATATGCAATATCATGAAGTTGAGAGTAGGATGACACCTCGAGATATATTAGTGGAGTCTCTAGATGATATCCCCTGGATCATCAAAGGTAAGAGATGGATTCTACCCTTGGTGTATTCGCCAAGTAAACTTTGAGGTAAGGGCTTCATGAATAATTTTACTAGAAAATGTCATTGAAAGAATGACTCGATCCTCCCTGGAAATGACTCCAAAATGTTATCACAGGATTTGTACTTGTGAAAATACCTCCAAAAGATCCCCAAATGTTGTGTAACTATGGAATAATATACCACTGTTACCTAATTATATGCTTCCCTCATTTTAATGATGGAAGAAGTCCACCACAAGGGAGGCTTCCCTGGTGACCTCAAGGGATAAAATAACAAGATTATCCAATCCTATAGCCCCCTATCTTGGCCAATTTTTAGTTAGGTCTAGGTCTAGGAGAGGGATAATAGATAACAAGATAATTGTTGTACATGCATGATACAATAAACAAATTGGATCATATATAGACAATTATCAAGTTATAGAGTGCAAAACTAGCCCTTTAGACACTAGACGAGATATAAATGATGTGGTTGTTGCAAATTACAATAGTAAAATAGTCTTATAATAACAATAACTATTTTGAAAAAAAAAAGATAAAGTTCTTAGAAATGTAGCAATTTAGCATGAAAAGTAAGAATTCATCAAACATGAAATTATACAATTGCTAAAAGTAATTTCTGAACAAGTTAAGCCACTTATATATGAGTGTATGCAATAGTTTAATGTAGTTTTTCAGTGGCTATAGAAAAATGTTATAACAATAACAAGAAATAGTGGATTTTTTATAGGGTTAGGGTTAGAAATGTTAATTAAATGTTTGAGAGAGTGAGAAAAATGGTTTTAATAGCTACTTCAACCATAAGAAGACCTTTAGATTAATGTCATTGTCCTCTAGGGGTTTATGGAGTTTCAAATGCATGAACTTGAAGATTGATCTAAAAGAAACAAAAGATGCAAGGTATAAACCCTAATGTGAAAACACACTTGGGCCTTAGGTTTTATACTTCAAGGAAGAAGGTACCTATGGTGAAAAAAATATTGGGCCCTAGATGTCGTTTTTCCCTTATCCTAGCTTCACTTAGGTCAAAGATCAAAGTCTAGGGTTAAAACCATAAAGTGCAATCACTTTTGGGCCTTAGGATTTTAACCCTAGACAGGATGCTTCACAAACTTGGACAAGAAAGAATTTACGAGGAAGAGAAACATTTATGCCTTCCTCTTATGGTTTTAACAAAATAAGAATACTTGCAACAAGATAGCAATTTAACCCTCAACATCAATAAGAAACATAGAATTGCATAAAAATACTTACTTCTTCCAAGTAGCATGAAAACCAAAACCCTAATTGCATAAATTTATCATCTAAAAGTGCAACACACCCACAAAGAACCTCCTCCAATACTAGAACATGAGAGAAAAAGAAACAAAGAGGTTAAAAGAGTGAAACTTTTATAAGTGTTACCCTACTAATAAGTGAGGAAAAGTGACGATGAATGAAATATCCAAGAGATAACCTCTTTATATGAGGTAAAACTAGAACAATTGTCCACAAATAAAGTGTATTTACAATAATAAGTGGGTCCAACCCCTCAAGTAACCTCTATGAATGCTAAAAATGAAAATAAACCAATATAAATGCCACACATGTGGTGACGTTAAGCCTCCCAGGGCTAGAGGAGGGCCTCCCAAGGTCATGTGGCATCATATCAAAGTGTAATAATGGAAATGGTGTGTCTCCTCATCCATGGTCATGCAAAATCATCAATGTTTCCCTAAGTAACAATCAAAACCTATATCCATCAAACCCTAGAAGGTGACATCATCATCAACTGGAGGCCAATTTTGTTGGAAGATTGGTTGTTGTCATTGATGTCAACCCTAGCCATTGGCTCTTGGACCCCACAATTGATAGAAGTAGATAGAAATGAAGGAAATTACACATGCAGATAAAACACCCATGGATGGATAGTATAATTCATGTTGCTTCCAGTGGTATGTGGCACGTCACGTGGATCCTCACAATTGAGGAGAAATGAATTTTTGAAGATGACAATGTGAATTGAATCAAAAATTACATGTCGGCCTTAATGTTAAAAGGAAGTGACATAAAGGTATAAATACATCTCATTATACATTCATTTTTAAAAATACACAAGTTTATCAATGAACAAGGAGATATAAGTCAAATTTCGAAGGAAATCTGAAGTAAAGAAGGTCGAATTTCAAGGGAGGATGAAGTCTTTTGGTTATGTGTTCTAAGGCATGTTATTTATAGGTCATCCTACCATTTTCGCTATAAATTTGTTTCTAGAACGATTCAGATGGTGAAATTTGGAGGCTATTAAGAAGACATATCTAGGTACCTGCGGTAAAAATTTCATCTCTTTATTTGCTATAATTTTGGAGATACACTCTGTGTAAGATAGGGTTTTTTACTAGTCCTGAAGCTAGTCATAAACATGTGTTTTGGGTAAAACAATAATAACGTATTCATAGATAATCCAAATGAAGTGGGACCAATTGCATTGGAAATAGTACATAATGTAGTTTAATGTGTATTAATTTCATAATCTGATGTTAAATATTGAGTGTGGGGCATTCTGTACAAGTTCGCTCTCCTAAATAAACCAGAATTAAATAAGGTCTACCATTTTCTCTATAAATCCTTTTCTGGTAGGATTTAAGGAGTGAAAATTGGAGGAGTTTCAAAGAATACATTGAGTAATATTATCTACAGGATCATAGTATTCCAATAAGTGAATATTGCAAAGGTTGAAGAATTCTCAAGAAGCATTATCAGGTTCTATGTAATGGTTGGTTGATGGTGATAATTTAATGTAAAGTTTTATTACTCTCATATATTCTTGGGTGGAAGGAAGGGGAAAGGATGGAGAGGTCAACCCCCTCTTGATATTGGAGGATTGTATATTCCTTTTGGAGGTTTATCCCTCCCTTTATATTTGGAAGTTGTAGCTACCTTTGGAATTCATTACTTCCCTTGAACAATAACTATTGATTATTTCTCATATATTGTGCATGGTGTATTGTGGTGTATTGGTGTAACTCTTATACTATTGGTCATTGTTGATTGGATATAATTGAACATATAATATGGTTGAAGAATAAGTTGAACTTTTTTTCAAATTGTACTTGATACTGATTCTCCCCCCTCTCAGTATCAACAATTGGTGTCAGAGCAGGTTGCCTTCAGAATAGTTTAACCACTAGAAGGAAAATCCTGAGCAAATATGGATGACCATGAGAACATTTCAAATGAGATTCAACGATTTGATGGAAGCAATTATGCATACTGGAGTGATAGAGTGAAAACTTACCTAACAACTATGGGAGTAGACATTTGGTACTCAATTGTAAATGGCTATGTAATCCCTAAGAATGCTCCAACCGATCCAAATGAGAAGAAGCTTATGAGTTGTAATTCAAAATCCAGACATGTTATTCTAGGAGCATTGACACCAACCATTGCTAGCAAAGTGATGGGATGAAACACTACTAAATAGGTATGGGACAAACTCAAGAGTATCTATGAAGGTGATCCAAAAGTTAAGCAGGTCAAGTTTCAACAACATACATAATAATTTGAAAATTTGAAGATGGATGAAAAGGGAG
>ML818668.1:32616-105926 GCA_009831015.1 Picea engelmannii | reverse complement strand
TGAAATCAAGAAATATAAAACCTAGAAAAATTATAAATTAATATCTAGAATTATTCATAGTGGTTAGTGTTGGGATCCAATTTTGACTAATTTTCCATCCATCATCTCTGTTTAGATTGTTAGGTTGTTTTTCAATTTCGATTTCTTCTTTGAATTTCCTATTGTGATAGTGATCTATCTTGGCAAGAATTTTGGCATCTTCAATACAAATGTGATGTTTAGTTTTGTCTGAATGTTCTGCAAGAGCTGAGGGATGAGTGTGATTGTGTTTGATGTCAATGACATGTTCTTGAATCCTAATTCTAAAGGAATGACCTATTTCTCCTATGTATTGTTTACCACATGAGCATGGGATCATATAGACACCCTTTTGCTCGATGGGATCAACATATCTCATAAAAAACAATGGTCACAAGAACTATCTCATTAAAAACAATGGTCGGAAGAACTATCTCATCAAAAAAATGGTCGCAAAAGTCTTAGAACAACAATACCCATGATGATGATCACAAGAGTTATAAAGAAGAAGAAATCATTTCTGAAGAAGATTCAGATGAAGAAACCAACCTTGATTCCTTTTGGGGATACAAATACAATGCAGAGAGTGAACAAGAAGATGAGAATATTGAAAAGTTGAAGCATGTTGAAACTGAAAATAGCAAGCTTAGAAACACAAACACAATACTAAAAGGTGAATTGAGTAGTTGTGAAGAAGAGAATTACAAGATTGAAAATACCATTGATAGATTGAAGGAACAATTAGAATATTATGAGAAATTGAAAGCAGAGTTGGATCACACAAAAGGGGAGCTACTATTGACAATATAAAAGTTGAAGAAGGTTTGAAAAAAATCACTGAAAAAATAGATGAGATCCTTAGCAGTCAAATATCTCCAAATGATAGGACAAGACTAGGATACAATGACAGTTTGAAGACAACAAAACAATAGAAGGAATATGAAAATGATGAAACCAACACTCCAGAACAAGTTGAACAACAAGATAGAAGACTAGAAATCAAAAGGAATGAGACATCAAGAAGATCCTCTCCCATCAGGTATGAAAGAAATCATTATGAAGTAAGCTACATAAGAATATATCGTGAACCCATATGGACCACACCACAAAGAATATCACTTACTCCCAGTTATCAAAATTTCTTTCTTGGACATTGTTATACTTGTGGAAATTTTGGACACAAGTAAATCAATTATAGAATCAATGAAAGGAATAACTATGCAAGCTACATGAATGTTGCAAATAGTAGATATGGAAATGTTTGTAGACCTTTCAACAAAAATTATAATCCATTTGACCCATTAATGGATCAAAATATTGTATGATACAAGTGCAATAATCTTGGTCACAAAGAAAATCAATTATAGAATCAATGAAAGGAATAACTATGCAAGCTACATGAATGTTGCAAATAGTAGATATGGAAATGTTCATTGACCTTTCAACAGAAATTATAATCCATTTGACCCATTAATGGATCAAAATATTGTATGCTACAAGTGCAATAATCTTGGTCACAAAGCATGAGATTTCAGAGAGATGAAGGAAGATAATACGATGCCAAATTTCCCTATACCAACTACAACATGGAAAAGGAAAGAAATTCCACACAATGAAAAATGTTGAATAGAATTGGTCGCTAAAGAATGAAAAAAAGAATATTAATGGTTCATAGACAGTGGGTGCACATATCATATGACTGGAGATCAAAGAAAATTTGTCAGCTTGAAGAAAAAGGGTGGAAATGTTGCATTTGGAGATGACTCATCTACCAAAATACTTGGAAAAGGAACTGTAAAGCTTGAAAGTGAAAATGTAAAAGAAGGAAAAGTCCTATTGGTTGAATATTTGAAGCATAATCTCCTTAGTCTCAACAAAATATATGATCAAGGATACACTCTTATGTTTGACTCCCAAAAATGTAAAATCAGAGAAAATAACTCAAGAAGATTGGTTGCAACTGCAACAAGAAGACTGAACAACATATGCATCCTAGACATGAAGAGGAGAGAGAATACATAAGCCACACAAAAGGATTCCAAGGAACAAAAAATCCCAAAGACCAAAAATAAGGATGAAGTATTATTGAGTGCCACATGTTCAGGGGGAGCAACCCCAAAGAAGAAGGTCACCTTATGCCATTGAACTCAGGGGGAGAAGCCCCACCCTTTTCCATTGATGTCAAAGGGGGAGATAAATTGGGATCATGATGACAGGGGGATCATGAGTGTTTCCATCAATGACAAAGGGGGAGATTGTTGGAAGATTGGTTGTTGTCATTGATGTCAACCCTAGCCATTGGCTCTTGGACCCTACAGTTGATCGAAGTAGATAGACATGAAGGAAATTACACATGCAGATATAACACCCATGGATGGATAGTATAATTCATGCCACTTCCGGTGGTATGTGGCATGTCACTTGGATCCTCACGATTGAGGAGAAATGAATTTTTGAAGATGACAATGTGAATTGAAGCAGAAACTACATGTCAGTCCTAACGTTAAAAGGAAGTGACATAAAGGGTATAAATACATCTCATTATACATTCATTTTTAAATACACACAAGTTTCTCAATGAAGAAGGAGATATAATTTGAATTTATGAGGAAATTTGAAGTAAAGAAGGTTGAATTTCAAGGGAGGATGAAGTCTTTTGGTGATGTGTTCTAAGGTATGTTATTTAGAGGTCATCCTACCATTTTATCTATAACTTTGTTTCTATAAAGATTCATATGGTGAAATTTGGAGGCTATTGAGAATACATATCTAGGTACATGTGGTAAAAATTTCAGTTCTTTTTTCTCTAGAATTTTGGAGATACACTCTGTGGAAGATAGGGTTTTTGACTAGTCCTGAAGCTAGTCATAAACATGTGTTCCAGGTAAAAAATTCATAACGTCTTCATAGAGAATCCAAATGAATTGAAACCAATTGCATTAGAAAGAGTATGAAATTTATTTTCCTATGTATTAATTTCAAAATTTGATGTTAAATATTGAGCACGAGGCATTCTGTACAAGTTCGCTCCCCTGAATAAACCATAATTGAATAAGGTCTACCATTTTCTCTATAACTCCTTTTCTGGGGGGATTCAAGGAGTTAAACTTGGAGGAGTTTCAGAGAATACATTGAGTAATATTATCTACAGGTTCAAATTATTCCAAGAAGTGAAGAATTATAGAAGTTGAAGAAGTCTCAGGAAGCATTACCAGGTTCTATTGGATGGTTGGTTGATGGTGATAATTTAATGTAAAGTTTTATTATCTCTCATATATTCTTGGGTGGAAGGAAGAGGCAAGGATGGAGAGGTCAACCCTCTCTTGATATTGGAGGATTGTATATTCCTTTTGGAGGTTTATCCCTCCCTTTGTATTTGGAATTTGTAGCTACCTTTGGAAGTCATTACTTCCCTTGAACAATAGCTATTGATTATTTCTCATATATTGTGCATGGTGTATTGTGGTGTATTTGTGTAACTCTTGTACTATTGTTCATTTCTCATTTGATATAATTGAATATATAATATGGTTGAAGTATAAGTTGAAAAAGTTTTCAAATTGTACTTGATACTGATTCACCCCCCTCTCAGTATCAACAAATGTTAGGGACCTAACCTCTCTAACCCCTCACATAGGTAGAATAATATATTTTCCATGTAATAAAGAAAAACATTAGATAATAAGGCTTATTTAATAAATGTGAACAATTCAATGTAAGAATACCTAAGAGAAGCTTCCGCTTTTAGAAATATCTTCCTATAGAATGTTCTTTATAGGATATAATTAGTATAAATAAGAATAGGAGGCATGAGATATCCTTGTCTTGAGAATTATTGTAATATAGTTATGCTTTGTTGTAGGTTTTTCCCTCGAAGAGGCAAGTGAACATTTATTTCTTTGAATAAAGTTATTATTTATGGTATTTTTATTCTCAATATTTTGTTGTTCCATTTATATCTGTTGAATATTCTTATTTCTTCATATTATATTACATATGGTACCTTACAAGTGGTATCATAGCACTTTCCTTGGTAGCAATTGTGGTTAAAAGTTTTTCCAGGGTAGAGACATGTTCTATTGACGTATTTAAAGCATGTATATCTATTGTTCAAGGGGTAAAAATGTGGTGGGGAAGACTACACGCAGGTGATACAAATGGTTTCACGGGGTTGCCTAGAAACCAAATTTTTTCCCTTGTTGGAAACCTATGTAACTATTATTGCTACCCCTTGAGTAGTATTGCATCACACATAATCTATAAAAAACCATCACTCCCACATACTCACAGGTATATCAGGAGTCCCCTAGGTCTCCTAAAACCAACACTAGATCAACTGATCGACCAATTTCCTGCTATAGTGCCACCAAGAACAACACTTAGGAAGATACTCTCCAGTACCTGGGTAATCGGGTAGTACAACTAAGGGTATGGTCAAGCATCCTTAGTTGGTTCTCTGAGGTATTGGGTCGAATACTACTGTTTGAACCTGCATGTATATGAGAGAGCTATACCACAGGGAAATCTCTTTTCCATAGGGACCTTGCAAACCCTAACCAAGGGGGAACATACCAGACAAGGAACATAAATGATATTTTGGCTGCACAACCTTTCCTCCTACATTCTGGTTGTGAAATTACTACACATTTGTTTCTGTTAAGAATTTGGGCATTTCAACACTACAATATTATTCATATTGGACTTTAACTCTGCAGGAGTAAATAAAAAAAGTCCAAGTCCTTCCTGTTATCGCACAATTTGTAGATTGGGAAAATCCCGACCCAACCAAAAAAATGACGAAAACTTAGAGAGAACCTACCCACTATCACCTAAGATAAGTGTAGGTGTTCCCATCACTTTAGAGGTGAAGTGATTACCTTGGGGGGGTGGGGGGGTGGGTGGGGGGGGAATCTCGGTGACCCTAGGGAGGAATGAGATGGAAAGTGTGATGTATTAATGAATTCCCCTATATTTCAAGTTTCTATATGTGGAGAAGGGCTTGAGTAAGGTCTTAGTGGTATCCAAGGGTTTCCAAGAAGTAGTATACCTTGTAAATGTTGTTTGTACCTACCCGAGACATAAGGAAAACAACAATACAAGCCCAAGTATATGATGGAAAAACAAGTTAATCTTGTTTTACCTAATTTCAGCAGTTAGTAATAGTATATATCAGCAATGAAATGGAACAATTAGCTTCTAAAACAAGTTCTAGAAATCAAGTAAATGATGCAAGAGATAAATCAGTAAAACACTAGTGAAACTCAAGATTAAAGGAGAAATATACTAGCACAAAAAGGTAAGGTTGTAGTAAACACTTTCTACAGAGACAATAATCAGTCTTGTGGCTGTAAAAAATAATTTATTACAGAAATATACTCAACCATTAAAACTTTCCAAAAATCTACCAAAAGATACGCTATGATCACTAGAATATGTGGGAAAAATCTTAGCAAATTTCAGTGGTTGAATTGAAAGTTATTGGAGAAAGTTTGATTAGGGTTTCTGCAGCCCTAATGGATGAATATGAAATTTTATTACATTAGAAAGAAATACCCATTTATAGGGGGTTCCCTAGTGGCTAAGAGGTTCTCTAGGCACAAGGAACAAAACCCAAATTGCAGAAAATTGAAATGACAAAAATTTACGTTTCCCAATGCACTATTTTATTTCTCCAATGCAAAATATTTAGATTAGTGCCTTTAAAATTGGGTAAATGGAGTCTTATAATCAATATTTAGATAAAAAAATACCCTAGGGGTGTAATCCATTTTACTTACTAGGGCATGCCAATCAAACTTAGGGTAAATCTAAGAGGGTATACACACTTGTATTCCTCCTAACAACCCTTGCAAAATAACTTGTAAATTTTAGCAAATTAAATGAAGCTTAATGGAGGGTGTATCCAACATACTCCTCTTAGGGTTTCAAACAACCATAACAAAGAAATAGCAAAAAATACAATGCATATTTTTCCTTACCATTTCCAAGAGAGAGGGAGATCAAACCCTAGTTTCACCAAGCAAATTCAGAATTCAAGATCAAGAGAAAAATCACCCAAGAGGTGTGCATCACTCCTCCTCATAAATTCACCAAAATATCACATGATAATACATTTTCATAAGAGAGAAACACCATAATTCTCAAAAATAGCGAAAATTCCAGCCAAGTACTTCTCACAATGGGAGAGTTATGTTATGAAATGAGATTCACATGATCTCTATTTATACTAAAACTCTAAAACATATTTTGTCCACATTCAAAAGGTAAAACATAATAAAATGGGTCAAAAACCCTTAGCTTACCCCTTAAACCAAATAATAATATTTAATTTTTAATTTTGCCAGACAGAAACCCTAAAACAAGATGATGTCACCCCTTTAGGGGACGTTATGACACCTTTATAAGTCATTGGAGAAGAAAGTGGAGGTCGTTGGGGATCCTAGAGCCTCATATTCATGTACTAAGGTCAATCCATGTCTCCTCTGGTCAAATCGTGCCAAGTTTCAATGCATAACATCTACATCAAAACCAAACCCCCTGAAGCATGACGTCAAGCCTCCAAAAGTGACATTTTTCCTCTCCTAGGAAAGTTGTTTGGGTAATAGGGGCTAGGTAAGGTCATCCATGATGTATTCTATGCCTCTAAAGGCAAGTCATTATGATATGGCATGTGGTCCCTTGGAATCCAACCTGTGGGATGAAATCCCCATGGAAGCCCAAGCTAAGCTTATTCCTCCAAAATTTTCCCTCAACAAGGTCCTACAAAAAAAATAGGCACACCCTCCAAGGATCTCAAGTCAAAATATCATGGAAAGTGAAAACCACATCTAATAAAAAAGGCACCTAAACATGTGCATCAAACTACCTAATCAAATTAAAAAATTTCTTCAAGACCCTATACAATTGACCAAGTTTAGATATGGGAGGGGTGTCATAAAAGTCCTATCGGGTAGACCAAAACCCTCAAGTAGGGGATGCTCCCAAGGATTCCTCTTCAAGTTCATGTAATGGATGAAGAGGTGGATAGGTGTTTAGAATTCATAGGTAAATGAGTTTCATGACATATAAGGGATCGTATTATCTCATTTATGGGTGCCTTTGTAGGGGTTGTGATGCACCTTCTTCCTCAATGCAACCTTTTTCCAAGCCCATTTATTATCTTTTATTATTTTAGTATGTTTCTAGGTTGAATCCAAGGTGGGAATTCTACCTAAGCATGAAAATTTGTTCCCACCTTGAATCTACCCTGGTCACATCATGCTTCCCCAAGTTGGAAACTTGTGTGGGGATTCTACCTAAGAAATAAAAATAGTGCCCACACATGCTCCTACCTGGTTGGTATTTTTTTATTAGTCATTCTTTTACGGGTCCCATTAGTTTTTTATGAGAGACATTTCATTGTCCTTGGTATCCATAGTCAAGCATCTAGAAGGTTAATATTTTAGGCTCTTATCTTTTGTCAGCAACCATCCCCCTGGGCCTTCAACCCCTTCTTCCCATGAAATGAGGTACATTCCCTTCTTGGGTCACTAAAGTCAAAGGTCCTAGAAGATGGAAATATCATGGGAATGAAATGAGAGGAAAGTGATAAGCATGGTCGAGAATGGTATGATTACCCCTCAAGGGACCCCCAGTTGCACCTCTTCCCCAAAATTTGGCCACTTACTAGGAAATCGATGACACTCACCTAGGTAAAATAGGGTCAAAATCAT
Organism: Picea engelmannii; assembly: GCA_009831015.1. Taxonomy (NCBI): domain Eukaryota; kingdom Viridiplantae; phylum Streptophyta; class Pinopsida; order Pinales; family Pinaceae; genus Picea; species Picea engelmannii. The sequence continues at coordinate 98,196 of ML818668.1, read as the reverse complement.
AATGTCCAATCAGGAATTCTATAATAAAAAAACAACTTCAATACAACATGCTTAATTTCCTCAAATATTAGGGTGATTACCTCCCACAATACTTGACTTGTACCACATGGAGTAAGACCCATGTGCCTTGCAGAAGCTAGCTGGTGTGGTGGATGCACTGATGATGGATCAAAGCTATGGTGATAGAGCGGGCTTCCATATGTGCAAGTGGACACTGCTAGTCATGTGGTCTCTCGGCAGTCCATATCTGCAACTTGAGGGCCTTGAGACATCATCTCCTTATTTATCCCACAAAATGGGGATAAAAATGCACGCACCATTATTTGAGACCTATCCCATTGGATTCCTCTCTTCAACCTGATTACAGTGGTACCTATCATTTTTAATCCTTTTTTTTTTCCTATGGACTCGACCCCTTCTCAGAACCCTTATTTGGCACCTATCCCATTGAATTCCTCTATTTTTATTGATCATCATGGTACCATTCACCAGTAATCCATTTCCCGTGTGGACCCACTCACCCCATTTCCCCTCCCAATGGTCCACACCATCAACAAAGACTGGGAACAATTCCTCATTACCCTGGACAAAGTTAATCAACAAACAAAGAATAATATCTCTACCCTTTCAATACTGCTAGCATCAATTCTTGGCTTGTCCCACCACAATCACTTCCTGCATCAGTAAACCACTTGACAACCATGTGTCACCAATCCTAATAAGTAGTGAACAACTTGGCAACATTGTTTAAGCAAGATCCTGTGATCCCTTCTCTTCTGCACCACCTTATAACCCCAAAGGCACTAAATCCTCATATTCCACATCCTTTCCTTCCAATCACTTTCAGTGGGACTTGTGTCTTCTTAGAGTGGAGGTCAAAACATTTTATGGCTTAGATCCCACAATCTGGGTCACTCAAATGGAACACTATTTCTCTTTGCATGACATTACTGATGAGTTGGCCAAAATTTTGTATGGTGTTCTCCATTGATACCCTGAATGATGGAAATTGTGGCAATGGAGAAAACATTTCTACCAAGGGTATGTTTTTTGGACACAATTTATTACATATATTTATGAATGCTTTGAAACACACACCCACCATTTAGGTCATTTGACCAATTTGAAACAATTTGGCACAGTGGAAGAATTTATAGCTGCCTTTGAGCACTTGGATTTTCACATGAAGGGAATGTTAGATGCTTTTTTTCAGGAATGATTTATCAGTGGCCTCAAGGATGATATTTTTTCCCATGTCCTAATGTATCTCCCTCAAAATTGGGTGGAAGCTAGTAAAATAGCTAAGGAAGCACAACAGGTTGACACTTCTCAAACTAGAAAAAATCTCCTTTATTCCCTGCCCTAAACCCTCCACTCCCGCCCATCCTCCTTCTCCACTCAATATCCAAAAATTGACTTGGGAATAAATGGATGAATGTGAACTCAAAGGGACTTTTCTATAATTGTGATAAAAAATATTTTTTGGGGCACACATGTTAGAAATAGAATCTTTTTATGGCCATTTATGAGGATATTTCTGAAGAATACGTAGATGCACCCCCCGTGACAGATTTCCCCGAGCCAAATGATCTTACTCTTCCCTCTTACCCCCTAGAAGTCGAAGCAATCATTTCACTGAATGCCCTCACTAGATTCTCTGATTCCTAAACCCTCAAGCTAATTGGCTACATTAAGCATTGGAAGGTCATCATCCTAAGTGACAATCACAACACTCATAATTTTATTCATCGTCGCATTTCCCAAGAAACCAATTGCTATATTCATGCAGTCAACAAATTTCAAATCATGATTTCCTATGGAGATTCCATGAAATGTTAGGGGCATTGTGAAAATTTACATCTCCAAATTGGTCAGTACAACCTGAAATCTAATATGTTTGCTATAGACATGAGTGGTTATGAAATTGTTCTTGGTGCAAAATTGTTATGCACTCTTGGCCCCATCCTCATGGATTTTAAGGAATTAACCATGTAATTCCAACAGGCGGTCCAAAAATATAAGTTCCAAGGCATCACAATAGGCTCCCTTGATATCATCAGTTCCCATCGAGTGGAAAAGATCCTAAAAAAAATGTCATTTGGGCATTATTTCCCAACTCCATTCTATTCAATCAATTGAGACACCCTCTGTGCATCCTGACCTCCAATCTATCATCTCTAAACACCAAGCTATATTTTCCACTCCCCATGGAATTCCTCCTTCCCATGGTGTTCATGATCATTCCATTCCTCTCGTCCCAGGAAGTCTTCCTCCCAATTTTGATCCTTATTGTCAACCATTTTCCCAGAAGAATGAAATAAAGAAATTTTTTCAATAATTGCTCAAAGCAGGTGTTATCTGTCCTAGTAACAACCCCTATTCTTCTCTTATGGTCACGATACTCAATAAACAAGGAACTTGGTGCATGTGTGTAGACTTTCACACCCTCAACAAACTCACCATCAAATAAAAATTTCCCATTCATGTCATTGATGATATCTTGGATGAATCGAGTGGTGATCAATACTTTACTAAAATTGATCTCCATTATGGCTACCACCATATATATGTATGAAAGAGGAATACATTCCTAAGAATGCATTTCAAACTCATGAGGATCACTATGATTTCTTGGTAATGCCCTTTGGCCTATGTAATGGTCCCTTTACTTTCCAAAGTCTCATGAATCATTTCTTCCATCCTTTTCTCCATCATTTTGTCTTAGTTTTATTTGATGATATTCTCATTTGTAGTAAAACTTGGACTTCCCATGTCACCCATGTCTATCAAGTTCTCCATCTACTCTCTCAGCACCAACTTTTCCTCAAACAATCTAAATGTGCCTTTGGAGCCTCAAAGTTGGATTACTTGGGTCATATTGTTGGTAAGGATGGTGTACGGGTGGATCCTAAGAAAATTGAAGCTAAGTAGGGTTGGCATCACCCTAAAAATATAAATATCTTGTGTGATTTACTGGGTTTAACATGATATTATCACAATTTTTTTTATAATTATGTAAAAATTATAGCACCTCTCACTCCCCTCCTTAAAAAGAATACTTTCACTTGGAATCTAGCAGTTGATCAATCCTTCCACACCTTGAAAGAGGCTATGTGCACGAATCCTTTCCTGTCCCTTCCTGACTTCTCAAAGATTTTTGTCCTGGAATGTGATGCTTCAGGGAAACAAATTGGGGCAGTCCTCATGCAAGATGGCATGCATTTGGCCTTCACTAGCAAACAAATTTCGGAGAGACATTTGGGCCAATACATTTATGAAAAGGAAATGTTGGATATTCTGCATGTCGTGGATCTCTTGCGTCCTTATCTATTGGGGCAACACTTCTAAATTAAAATTGATCATCATAGCCTCATGTATTTTCTGAAACACTGAATTTCATCTCCAAAGAATAAAAAAAGGGTGACCAAGCTATTTGGATATGATTATGAGATCATTTACAAGAAGGGTAAAGAAAATGTGGTTGTTTATGCTCTTTCTGAGAAGTATGAAGAAGAAGGGTCCCTCTTTTCCCTCTCCTTGATTGTCCTAGATTGGCTCCAAGATGTTTTCTAGGAATGTCTACAAGACACCAAACTTTCTCACCCGATCCAACAATTACAACACTATTGTCCAGCTTCTCCAGGGTACTCCTGGAACAATGAAGAACTTTGCTACAAGGGTCGTCTGTATTTAAGAAAATATTCACAACTTAAATCCATGGTGCTTTATGAGCTTAATGTTTCACCCAAAGTTGGGTATTCAGGCTTTACCAAAACCTATGAAAGGGTCAAACATTCTTTTTTCTAGGATGGTACGAAACATGATGTCTGCACATTTGTGGTTGAAATTTATCTTTGTCAACGCAACGAGGGAGAAACATTCAAATCCCCAAGAACACTACAATCACTTCCAATTCCCCTGCTATTTGGAGGTATATTTCTATGGATTTCATTTTTGGACTACCTAAATCGAGAAATAAGTTAGTCATCATGGTAGTACTCGATCGTATTTCCAAATATGCTCATTTATGTGCTCTTCAACACCCATTCACAACCTCCAAAGTGGCTCAAATTTTCATGGATAATATCTTGAAACTTCATGGCATGCCTCATTCTATTGTGTTTGACAGAGACCCAAATTTCACCAGTAATTTTTGACAATAATTGTTCAGGCTCCAGGGAACCCAATTGCATCTCAGCATCGCCTATCATCTCCAAAATAATGGCCAAACTGAATTTGTCAACAAGTGTTTGGAAACATACTTGTGGTGTTTTTCATCCGACGGAAAAAATTAGTGGGCTCATGTTACCCATGATTTTGGTCATCATGATGATGTATTGATGATGGTGTACTCAGGCTCTTCATAAGAACTTTCTCCTGAGAAAAGTTACTTTCATCTCTTCCCAGAAAACTCATTTTTGAAGAGGGTTCACAGGCTTCTTATATATTTGGGTGCGAGAATGTTCTAGAGAGTCATTTCGTTCCACTTGCGGTGTGGTGATGACTGGGACTTCACTCTGCCGAGGAGACCCTCCAGGTGTGCTTGTGGGAAAGGGTTGAGAACCTTCCAGATGCTCTGGAGATAAACCCTGCATTCTATGTGAACGACGTGGAGGAGCTATTGTAAATGAGTGACAAACTTTGCGAAGAAAATCCTATGGTCAACTTCGAGAAACAAACAACAAGCGCTAGTAAACAAAATCTAGGAAGCAACACCAAACAAACAAGACCTTCTAATTTCGAAGCCACTAGTTGGTGATGAAATCGAACGTCGCAACAACGAGATGAGAAGGGGCTGGGCTAGGGAGGAAAAGTTACACTGATGACTCGCTTAACGGACTTACACCCTAGTGCAAGCTCCCACACATAATAGTGGGTATACCCTCCAAGGAGCCCGAGTGAGTTTGGTCAACGTCAATTCTAGGTATCGTGAAGACTTTCCCCTCCGCAGTCACCTCGGGTAAGAACCTAGAAATATAGGCCACTAAGGTCACCAACAACAAAAATAAAGCCTGGGGGAACAGTCGACAGTCCGATCCATATGCAAGGGCAGGGTATCTAGCTCGAAATCAACTCAAAAGGATTTCACTCATCATTGTGGGTATACCTCTGAGTGATCCCCGTAATACGTGCAATATCTACACTGATATCAACAAAGCAGGGTGAGTAACTCTATTAATATCAATACGACTTCATGCTTGACCCTTGTGTGAGAAGGGCTTCCCAGGACAAGATGTTGCAAATGGAACTTAACACTCCCTAACACAAGATGCTATTGTATGTTTTGTGCTTTTGGAGAGTGTATCTCACTTCCTACTCCAAAGCACTAGCCTAGCTAAATGTTGGTGTAATAGAGCCCTAGAAAAGAGTTACTAGATAAATTTTATGATTGTGCAGTTCTATTAAGAGCTGTTGTTTACTCAAAGGAAACGGAGGTGAAACTTATGTTGTATGACTCCGACCCAACAATGCAAGGATGAGAATGAAATGTATTGTTTTTCGTTCAATGAATCCTATGTATGGGATGGAAAGAGAAATTTTTCCAGATCAACCTTGAACTACAATGCAAAATTTCCTTTAAAATGAAAATGCAACAAATCACACTACAACAACAATTCTCTATTGTGTCTTTTTCAATAACTTCAACAAGTGATTTTCAATGTTTTTCGAAAACGAAAATGATTTTTTGAAAGAAAAACTTTTGTTCACTTTCCAAAAAGGACCCACACTATGATAGCGAGAGTACTGAAAATAAAAAAACCAATGAACAAGAAATGATAAAAAACCAATCCACTCTTTCAATGAAAACAAAAATAAAAAGAAAACCAATATAGTCTTTTAATCGCATAAGAAAATGATCTTTCAAACAATAAGAAAATGATAAAGACCAAGAAACTCAAATTTCAACTGATCACCGGTTCTTAACTAATCAAACACACTCAGATTCCAAAATCAGAGAGTATGGTTGTGCCAAGAAAATTCAAGAAATGAAAGTCAAGACAAAAATGACAAGAAGAGCCTTGAAATCCTAAGACTGTTCATGCACACAAATGAAGACAAGAAAAACATCAATCAATGGTCCAAGAAACTCATATGAGGCACCTAGACTGATCTGGATAGTTAAAGATACCAAAACTCAAATCCAAAATTTTGAAAAAATGAGTTTGCAGGCTGGCAATACTACACCGTGCGAGAATGAGTGATTCTCGCAGGTGGCCCTTGAGCAAGGTGCGAGAACCCCGCACTGAACCTAAAGGCAAGATGCGAACTCTATTGATTCTTGCAGGCTGCAGTGAAGTGCAGTGCAAGAATGTCTGAACTTAATCAAATTTTTGGAAAATGAAAGAAAATTTGAAAAGGCCTCTAGACCTAGAGGGTCTATCAGGATATCCTGAAGACTCAGAGATTGATAGGCAAGGAGAAAAGTAAAATCAGAGCAAATTGGCAACTCCACTAGGGAACATCCCATTTTCTTTGTGGTTTTTGGTGTTTTTCTGTGGCCATGTTAGAAGGTCTTGTTTGTTTGGTGTTGCTTCCTAGATTTTGTTTACTAGCGCTTGTTTTTTGTTTCTCGAATTTGACCATAGGATTTTCTTCGCAAAGTTTGTCACTCATTTACAATAGCTCCTCCACGTCGTTCACGTAGAATGCAGGGTTTATCTCCAGAGCATCTGGAAGGTTCTCAACCCTTTCCCACAAGCACACTTGGAGGCTCTCCTCAGCAGAGTGAAGTCCCAGTCGTCACCACACCACAAGTGGAATGAACTGACTCTCTAGAACATTCTCGCACCCAAATATATAAGCAGCCTATGAACCCTCTTCAAAAATGAGTTTTCTGGGAAGAGATGAAAGTAAATTTTCTCAGGAGAAAGTTCTTATGAAGAGCCTGAGTACACCATCATCAATACATCATCATGACGACCAAAATCATGGGTAACAGGGTGTAAGTCCATTAAGCAGGTCGTCAGCGTAACTTTTTCACCCTAGCCCAGCCCCTTCTCGTCTCGTTGTTACGACGTTGGATTTCATCACGAACTAGTGGCTTTGAAATTAGAAGGTCTTGTTTGTTTGCTGTTGCTTCCTAGATTTTGTTTACTAACACTTATTGTTTGTTTCTCGAAGTTGACCATAGTATTTTCTTTGAAAAGTTTGTCACTCGTTTACAATAGCTCCTCCACGTCGTTCACGTAGAATGCAGGGTTTATCTCCAGCAAATCTGAAAGATTCTAAACCCTTGCCCACAAGCACACCTAGAGGCTCTCCTCGGAAAAGTAAAGTCCCAGTCATCACCACACCGCAAGTGGAACGAACTGACTCTCTAGAAAATTTTTGCATTACAAATACTCGAGAAGACTTTCGACTTCACCTTGATTCTGAAAGACGTTTTATGTGAGACAAATCTTCCGGAGACTTAATTGTTGTATATTCTGGATCTCCGTCTGAACCTGGGGACCAAGATCCTTTTTGGTCTATGGGAATTTTTTGACGGGACCTCTTTGGTCCAGGTTCACTTGTGATTTCCGAGATTAACCCACCTATGATTTCTGAAATCTCTGGTACAGAAACAATACTGGTGACTATCGCTTATCATTTTACCGTCCCTGCTGAAATGGCCCATCCCACAACTACTTCGAGTGTTCCAACCAGATTTATTGCGGTTAGTCTTGCTCCCATCAACACACCACGAACGCCCAACGTCAATCCAACACTACCACCTGGATACCGTGCGTTGAATGCTTCTATTCCTACTCCTGCAAAAAATCCATCTAGCTCTCCTAGTGGTCCTTCTTTTTCTGGGCACTTTCTTCCTGGTTTTATTCCAACACTCCCTCAATTTCCTTTTGGAGGACCTTCTTCATCTTCTAGTGGCAATCCTAATCCTAGTGGCACTATTCCATGTTTCACTCCAACTTATCAGTTTCCGGTTGGTGGAAAATCTCATCAAGGTAGTATAACTCAACCTCCTCTCAGTTGGCAAATGCCAATTGGAATATTGCCTTCAATTGGCACACCACCTTCAATGGGAGGGGCCACCCCACCTTATGGGCAAAACATCCCTCTTTCCTTGGCCCAGTATTGGAATCATTTGATACAAAATCCTCCTCAAACGTCTGGGGGGAAGAAATTTCCAGTTGTGTCTGTAACACCCCCTAGTATGGGCCAACCATATCCAGGTTCATTTAATCCCATTTGGGGGGCGAATGCTCAAAATCAAGCGCTTGTTCCAGGGTATAATCTGATGAAATACTATCCTGTCCAACCACCACCGAATATGCCTGGATCTTCACATTATATGCAGACTTCTTATGGTCCTACTAGTTTGTCGACAGGGCTTCCTCCCCAAATCCACCAGTACCCACAGGTGAATCGACAGTTACCCTTTCTTTCCACTTCGGATCTTCCGGATTTGTCAAGGATTTTAAACGATCCTATTCATCACTCTCCCCAATGGCTTGTTATACCAGCCAAGCTTCCATCGGACATTCCTAAATTCGACGACAAAGTGGGAGAGGACCCAAACAATCACGTTGTGACTTTTCACCTATGGTGTTCATCCAACTCATTGATGGATGACTCTATTCATTTACATCTTTTTCAGCGAACCCTCACAGGTTCTAGTGTGAAGTGGTATATCGAATTGCCCCGAGGTTTCTTCTCTGACTTCAACACCCTAGCTATGGATTTCCTTACGCATTACCAGTTATCGATCCGTTATGATACCGGGACCGATATTTTGACTTCCTTCAAAAAAACTAAAGGCACTCATATATCTAATCACATGCATGAGTGGCGAAGGAGACAGCGTCTCATTAAACTTGAGCTCCCCGATCAGTTACTGGCAGAATGGTTTACAAAATCATTTGTGAACGAAATCGGTAAGGAAATTGCCATGGGTGGCGTAGTCATAGAAGAGGAGGCTATAAGTCGTGCTCAATATCTTGACCTCGTTTACGCACAAACGGGAACCCTTTACGATTTACTACTTGACTTACCTCGTCCTAATCCTTCCAACACTTCAACTACTCCAGTTGCCTCACATGCAGCTGACGGTGTGATTGGTACTGCCCAAGCCCAATCACATTTCGCTTCAAGCACAAACCCTAAATATGCTTCTTCTAATGTTCAAAATGCTCTGTCTCCTACCACTCCCACTCGAAAAACTTCTGAGGTAAATGTCGTCCAATCTACCCTAGTCGGTAAAAACAAATCTAAAAAGCGGAGAGGTAAGAATAAGGAGGGAAAAAATAATTCTCAAGCAGAGAAAACCAAAACTACCCCTGTTGATGATCGGGATAAGCACAAACCATGATACCCTTGCCTTATCTGTGGTGATGATCGCTACATGAAGAATTGTCCACGACGTGCCGAGGTCACTAAGTTCCTTCAAAGAGCTCCAAAACCACCTGCACCGACTATTTTGTCCCAACCCTTCCCGTCTCAACAACAGGCTCAGTTGGTCATCCATGAACAACCCTCATCTTCTACCACCTCCTATGTTTTGATGTGTACTATTGATTCTAAGAAGAACAACGTTGCACTCACTACTCGAGCCAAAGATTATTCTCCATCTAAGGAGAAGATTGATGATTTACCCCCTTCCTTGGTACAACCCTCTCCTATGACTCCACCTGCTAATGGTCCTCTTCATCTCGGATGACTGAGCCTCGACACAGTTCTATGACCCCCCCCAAAGGGCGTCGTTCAGAAATCGGATTTCAATCCTCATTCTTGTGCGGCCCAAAACTACAACATTGTTGAAGATCTGGCCCAAGCACCTTCTACGATGTCAGCCCTTGAAGTCCTTCAAACTTATCCTGCACAACGGAAGTCACTGTTGAAAGATATCGGTGGAATTGAATCGACGGACATGAATTTAATAATATTTGACTTGGAAGATCACATTCCAAGGTTACCCCCTCAACTTGCATTCCAGATACAAGTTGTTGTCTCTGACAAGAACATTTGCCGAACCATTATCGATGAGGGTGCCTCGACGTGTGTCATGTCTCTTGCTTGCTGTAAAGCCATTGGCTCTCCTTCTTTGAATGAATCACAAAACACTCTTAAAGCCTTCAATGGCTCTAGTTTTAAGCCCTATGGTGTTTTTCCTTCATTTCCCATCACGTTAGAAGGAAAAACGGTCCAAGTTGAAGTGGAAGTCTTCGACGCTCCCCTTGATTATAATCTTCTGCTTGGCCGTAGCTGGATCGATTCCATGTGCACCGTTGTATCGACCCTTTTCCATGTGTTATGTTTCCCACACCAAGGTAAGGTTGTCACCATCAATCAACTAGCCTTCTTCAATTCTGATACCCATACTGGAAACATATCGTTTATTGCTAAAACCCCACCAGGTTATGAGAATGTCGGTGTATGCCTTCTCAAGGATTCTTTGTTAATGGGTACTTTCCCCTTTCCACCGCCCGATGTTCCACGCCGTCTGTTGCTTCCATCAACATGATCTCCACCTTGCCTCATGAACTTCCTACGTCTCATGACCTCTGGATAGTCCCTGACCCTGGAGATCATCTTCATTTCAGCGACGAAATGCCATTAAGTCCCGTTGAATCCGCCTATCAGGCCAATCAATCGACAACACCTTCTTCCCCTTCTCTTGATGAGTTGTCTCCCGATCCCTTTTGTGTTATTTTTCCCACTGACGAGATGATCATGTCCATCATGGAGGACACCCCTTGGGACAACGGGCATCATCATTCCATCCTCTTTCTGGAGAAACATACTCTCAAGAACTACCAACGGATTTCGACTCCGTCGACCGTTGTTGTCATCTCAACCGTTCTCGAGTCTGCACACGATGTGTTTTCCGAAGGGAACTTAAGCAATATATCACCCACGATTCCCATTGACATATGAATCAAACTTGGAATCGTCGAAAATGTCCATATTGGAGCTTCGTGTTCCCCTGACGAAATAGTCACCTATATGTCCCTTTTCAAAGAATTTCGTGACATCTTCACCTGGAGTTACGAAGAAATGTCGGGTATTGACCCTGCGATTGTAATACATGAGATAAAGACATATCCTGATGCTAAACCTATCCGGCAACGCCTTCATCCAGTTCACCCACGTAAAGCGGTTGTTATAAAACTCGAAGTCGAGAAACTTCTGAAAGCCGGATTTATTTATCCGGTGGCTCTCACAGACTGGGTTTCCAATCTTGTCCCGATTGACAAGAAACAAGGTACAATTCGTGTATGCGTTGATTATAGGGATATCAATAAAGCTTGTCCCAAAGAAAACTTTCCTATCCCTTTCGTCGACCATATTGTCGATGACTGTGCCGGAAGTGAAATCTTCTCTCTCATGGATGGTTTCTCTGGATATAATCAAATTAACATTGTTCCCGAGGATCAACATAAAACTGTTTTTATTTGTCCTTGGGGTACTTTTTCCTATCGAAAACTTCCTTTCGGTCTTAAGAACGCTGGCGCAACTTTTCAATGTGCTATGTCTTATGATTTTCATGATATCAAGCACATCGTTCAACCATATTTGGATGATTTACCTGCTCATTCTATGCACAGAGTCGATCACCCAACCCACCTCCAAGCCATTTTCGTTCGCTGTCGGTTCTACCGTATACGTTTAAATCCTCATAAGTGCATTTTCTGTGTGGAATCCGACCGTCTTCTAGGTTTTATCGTTTCACGTCAAGGGATTCGGGTGGATGCTTTAAAGGTTGAGGTGATTCTTAATCTCCCTCCTCCTTCTACACTTCGCCAATTGCAAAGTTTGCAAGGGAAAGCAAACTTTGTTCATCGTTTTATCCCAAATTACACCGAGATAACTCGTGGATTTACGTGGCTATTAAAGAAGGATTCAAACTTCATGTGGAATTCCATTGCTAACAATGCTTTTGAATCTTTGAATTTTTCCCTCACGCATGCTCCACTTCTCTTTCCCCCTGATTACAGTTACGGTTATTTACTTTACCTTGTTGTCTCAGATTACACCATTGGCATGGTTCTCGTCCAAGAGGATGATACTCATGACGAACATGTTATTTACTACTTGAGTCAAAGTCTCACGCCGACTGAAATCAAGTATCAACATGTCGAGAAACTGGCCTTGGCTGTCGTCCAAGCCGTCCAACGCTTCCAGCACTATATCCTCTCACACAAGACTATGGTGATTTCTCATTGCAACCCTATGCAACATATTTTGACGTGTCAATTGCTAGGGAGAAAATAATCCAAATGGATTGTGATACTCCAGGAGTTTGACTTGGAATTCGACCACGCCAAGTCCATGAAGTCCTTAGTTTTTGCTTAGTTGATATGCGATTTTCCCCATTCTGCAATGGAAAATGTAGCAGTTGATTCATTACCCGATGAATCTCTTTTCCTTATTAGCACTGATGATCTTTGGTATGGGGATATCATTATATATCTCCAAACCTAGAATTTCTTACCAACTTTGTCTAGTACTGAACAACGTCGAATACGCTATCAAGCTCGTCACTACATTATCCTCGGGGATACTCTTTATTGTCGGGGGATTGACTCTGTTTTTTAACGTTGTCTAACATTTGACGAAGCCGAGACAACTCTGAATGACTACCATTCTGGAGCATGTGGTGGTCATATGTCTAGGTATGCTACTGCCCAAAAGATCCTACGAGAAAGGTATTTTTGGACTTCTTTGTTTAACGATTGCATCATTGCCGTTCAGAAATTCCATGCCTGCCAGACCTATAATAAGAAGATTCGGTCACATCCCGCTCCTCTTCACTCTTTGGTCTTATTTGGTCCCTTTGCAAAGTGGGGCATCAATTTCATGACATGTCACCCTCACTCAGCTGGGGGGCATGGTTACATTATTGTAGCCGTTGATTACTTTACGAAATGGGCCAAGGCGATGCCGACATTTGACAACACTGGAAAGACCGCAACATTATTTATTTTTAATCACGTCATAGCTTGTTTTGGTGTTCCCCAAGATATTGTCACTGATCACGGTAGCCACTTTAGGAATTTTATGATGTCTGAACCTACTAAAAAGTTGGATCTTCGTCATGATAACTCAATGCCCTATTATCCACAAGCCAACGGACAAGTCGAAGAAATTAAAAAAGTTCTCATAACTATGCTCCGACAAATGATAGGGATTCATAAAACAAGTTGGAACACAATGTTGTTTTCGGCATTGTGGGCTTACCAGACATCCGTCAAGTCTGCTACTGGGTTTACACCTTTTTGGTTAGTTTATGGTGTGGAATCCATTCTCCCTATCGAATGCGAGATAGCCTCTTTAAAACTAGTTGTTGAACTCCTACCCAACACTTCTGATGAAGAAGAACGTCTATTGTATGTTATGCGATTAGACGAAACTCGACGTGATGCCACCCTAGTCATAGAAGCTCAGAAAAAACGTGTCAAGGCCCAATACAACAAGCATGGCATGCCTCACATTTCTCCGAAGGTGATCTTGTTCTTCTCTATGAACAAGATCGAGATATGTTAGGAGCTGGGAAATTCGAACCCATGTGGTGAGGTCCTTATATCGTTCGACAAGTTTTGGAAAAAGGAGCTTATGAGTTCGTAGATTACGATGGTATCCCTTTGAGTGAACCCAGGAATGGGTTGTACTTGAAGAAGTACTATCCATAAAATCATCTGTGCACTAGTACTTGTATTTTATTGTATCATACTTTTTGTGTGTTACTATAGCTTGCTTTTGTTGTTATCTGGTCTCTGCCCTTATGTAACGTTGTGTTTGATTTCCAGATGTCGGAGTCTTCTCTACCCTATATTGGCTTCGTTGATGGTGCTAGTCGTAGTACTCATAACCTTGCTTCCACTGCGTGGGCAATTTACTCCCCTACAAACGAACTTGTCTCCTTATGAGGTGTGTGCCTCGGCCGTGCGACCAACAACATTGTTGAATATAGTGTTGTTATTGAATTATTGGTTGATGCTATCTCGCTCGAAATTCGTCATTTGGTTGTGATACTTGATTCAAAGCTTGTAGTACTATAGTTAAGTAATGTCTACTCTATTTGAAGTCCTTTGTTACGGGTGTATTTGCAAATTCGCCTCTTGGAACGTTATTTTGATCACATTGAATATCAACATATTCCTAGATGTCTAAATACATTAACAGATGCATTGGCTAATTATGTATTGGACAAACATTTGAATCATTTATAAATCAATCACATCAATATTCACACAATATAAAGTAAACCGGTAGAAGTCGTATGTATATATAACAATCAAAAGAGTTTTTTACAAAAAGTTCGTCCAAAGACCAAAATGTCAAAATCTGAAGCTCATAGCTTCTACAAAGTGATGTCATGGATGATGTTCACGGTAACACACGATTGCCCAAGCAACCCTATGGAGTAGTCGACTCATGGACCCTGACACTCCTATAGTATGACATTGATCACGTCATGGAACCTCTTCCAGAGGCATGTCTGGAATATCTATGGTCAGGCCCTCTAGATTTTGTTCCACCACTTGATAACCCTCAACATATTGTGGTGTTGACGCTACCTCTCCTCGCCACTGAATGGGAGAAGTACCAAGAGGTCTGTAAGGGCCAACATTTTTGACATAAAAAATGATTTTGTATTAGTCTTTGGACGAACATATAAAACAAAAACATTTGAATATGATAAAATTCACAAAAAAAACATTTAAAAAAAAATGTGTGTACTTCTTACCAAGGTCCCCCCACTGAGCATCCTCTGGCAGTACTAAATCTGGATCTCCTCGAAAATCCAACCCGGCATAAGCATAGTCATCAGCCATCAACAACTGTGGTTGAAGCTAGTCAAAGAAAGTATCATCATACTTGATGATCGGTTCAACCACGTGCCGGGCCATAAGGTGACACCATCTCAGCATCCTTGGATCCTTGGGAGCTGGTATATTCCACTCAACCTGCAGCCTCAATAATGGGACCCTCTCAAGGAAGAAGGACACCAACAAAGATCTGTACCCAAATTTCTTCAGGTTGCCTCATATGCATTTGGTTAACTGTCTTTTTACGCTACGAAGCATTGCATCTGCCTAGTTGAACACCCAAGGCTCAGTACACTCAATAGCATACTGGAAGTAACTTTGTAATGCCATGTAAGGAGAAGAACTCCCAGCCATCTAAGCTATGGTGAATAGGATAGTACGGAGGGTCAAATATCGTACCCCCCAAATAGCTACTTTTCCTTTCTTTCTCTCTACCTCGGGAACGCAGTGTAAACGACAGTACTCACTCATGGGGAGCCCACCACCTCTGCTACTAGTCAGGCTCACATAGTACCCCCTCCGAGACAATCCAGTCAAAAATTAAATGTCCTCAATGTCTGAGGACAGTGTGTGGACCCCCACATGAAATACCTACTGATCAGGGTCCCACATACACACCAGGTACTCTAACAACTTGACTTGGGCCCTCATACCCGGGATACGAAAGTACTTCAGGAGTCCACAGTTTCTCAAAGCTACAATAGTAGGTGGATGATTTCCAGCAATTGCATTGTCTTCTTTGTGCTCCCTTTCGCACCATTCAAGCACCATTTTAATGGCCAATTATCTGCATAAGAGGCACAACAAGAAGATTAACAACTTTTTTCATGAATTCATTCTCTTTCATTGAGTAAAATTTCAAAAATTTCTTGAGCTTTGCGGTTCTCGTAGGTGCCCTTTGGGCACAGTGCGAGAACCTCACAGACTTCCTTAGGCTCACCTGCAAGAATGCCCCATTCTCACAGGTCCTATGTAGCTTGCCTGCGAGAATGACAACGCACAAGTAGGGCTTGCAAAATCAGCCCAAAAATGAATTTTAACCAATGAAATTGCAAAATTAAACCATGAAAATGTTAAGGACATAGAGCCTACCTCACTGTCATTGACGGCTCGCTGAATGGATGCTCGTAACTCCCGCAATCTGACGCCGAACTTTGAGGGTAAAAGAGGGGTTTTTGAGCTCAAATAGTGGAAAGGTAAAAATGATGTGGTAAAAAGAGTATTTACTCCTTTTTATTTACTTTTACTATGTCATTTGGTTTTTTATGACTATTTATCTATTAAACCCTAATCCCTAATGTCATTTTGAGTGTAACTTTTTCAGGCGTAATGATTGTGATGGTCGAATACAGGGATACATACATGTTTTTCTTTGTTATTGCGTGTTTTGATTGTTTTTTATGGTTTTTGTATAAAACTTCGAGCATAGTCTTTGTCCATTCTTGCGCTTGAAAATACATGAGAACGCGATCGAGCATACTTTTATCACTTTTTCGGGCTCAACAAGGTTATACGAAAAAGGAACCCCCCTCGAGTCCTCTTTTAGTTATTTTCAGACTCTCTAAACATGAAAAGATCACCGAGCGACCTTGCTATTTTCACACTCAATAAAGTATTTGAAGTAAGCGTCTGGTGAGCGATAATTTATCTCTTTTTCGGTCTCATCTAGACTATTTTATGAAAAATGAACTGAGAGAGTTCTCTTTTAAGTGTTTTTCCAGACTCTATAATCATGAAAAACCTTTGAGTTTTCTATCTTTGGACTCGTTAAACAAACATTGATAGACCTGTAATGGGACCGAATCACTCCTTCTCAGGGTTCGTTAAACATACTCCGAAGGATAATCTTATATCAACAAGCATATGTTATCCTCCTCAAGCTTGCATAAAAATAAAGAGGTACTCGCCAGAAATGGTGGGGGAAAATTTGGGAAAGGGATATGTTTTTCACCTTCGTATTGATTGGAAGTAAGTGTCACTCTTGAACATGAAACTCCCTATTCATTACATTTGAAGCCGGCTTGGGAAATCCATTTGTCTCTCATTCGATTTGCTACAAGGTCATTCCCTGTGTCGTCTTTGAGTCAATGCTACCAAATCATTGGTTGTCATTCATGTGTTCAAGAGAAGTCCAACTGAAACCTATATTGAGTCGGCCATCTGCAGTTGTCCATTCTCTTCGTGTCGGCCTTCCCTGTGTCCAGTTCAATTTACATCATACTTTGTTTCACCTTCAAAATATGTTACTCATTTCGTGTCATTGTTGGGGGATACATCAAGGCCCTCCTGTGACGAGTTTTGTTCCGTCGACTTTAGCTCATTATCTAGAATCAAGACTTAGAAATTATTTGGTACCTTGGAACTTGCATGCCTCAATGGTAGGTTTCCTTGCTTTCGACAGTGGGTTTACATCATTGACCTTTGATTGAAATATTCCATCGGATGTTCAACTTCAACTCATTCATTCACACTTGATGTATTGTACTAGAGTACCTTGGGAGTCATTGACATCAATGGTGATTTCCCTTGCACGTGTTAACGGTTTCATCAATGATCAGTAATCAAGTGGTTTCTACCATGTTCGACTTCAACACATGTAATCACATGGTTAGATTCGTACTTTGGGCGAAGACATTGAAGACCCTGGATATCATCTTTCTTGTCCAGGTTGCGATGGAGTATGTATAATCTGTGACACATAGATCCACTATGTATGTCTCGTGGCTATGTTGTCTCAATTTGAATTTATTGCATAGATCCATAGTGTATTCCTGGTGGCTATTCTATATTTTGACAGCATGGATCCACAGTGTATGATTGGTGGCCATGACCCATGTCTACAATGTCGTCAGTTTATGATCTGAGTATGGGAATGCCTACCTTAGAATTAATATATATGATATTCGATAGATGCTTGGTTGTTCGTAGGTTTCTGATTAGGTGTGCTCCTGGTTTCCGACACACACATGCAACTTACAAATTATTTTGGCTGTCACTGGTTCCAACCTCATACTTTGGGGGGCATTCTGTTACCCATGATTTTGGTCATCATGATGATGTATTTATGATGGTTTACTCAGGCTCTTCATATGAACTTTCTCCTGAGAAAAGTTACTTTCATCTCTTCCTAGAAAACTCATTTTTGAAGAGGGTTTGCAGGCTGCTTATATATTTGGGTGAGAGAATGCCTGATTCTCATAGGCTGCTTTAAGCCAGGGTGCGAACTTATCACACTGTGTTGAATAGCCAGGGTGCGAACTCTTACTAAAGCATGGAAAAAGATGATTTCTCGATGTTTCTAGAAGGATGGGTTGGCATTCGAATGGTTATCCCAGTACTGGATTCCCTGATATTGTGGGATCATTCTTATCCAAGTAACTAATTCATTCTCTCCTATATATTGAGGAAATTCTCATGGAAAAGGTTAAGCAAGATTCATTGGAGAATTGGTGAAAGAATTGTGTGAAGGACTTAGCCTAAACAACAACTTGGAGACTCGAGCAAGTATACCAAGAGGATTTGATCTTCTTCATGCAAGTATTGAGCAAGTGTGTGTGTAGGAGCCAAGAGCCATCGAAAGGAAGCTTGCGACATCAAGGCTATCAGGTTGTAATCTTTACTTTCCATCAATATGATACAGCGGCATGTCTCTTTCCCATAAATCTATTCTCACTTTATTGTGTAATTCCTTGATCATACATATAAGTTGACTGTTGAATATATTTTTTTATCTTCACTTTGGTTGGTTTTTTTTGTCTTATTCTTGACTTCACGAGAGAACTGGAGTGAAGTGGGAACAACAGAGACCCTAGGAAGCGATATAAAGGTATGTTACTTGTTCCTTCCTACTAGTTGATTCAATGGTCAAAACTTAGGGAAAGAGTCATGTCTTGTCCTGTTTTGTTCTAGATCCAGGTGGATCTAGGGAGATCTGTTAGTGTCCGCACCTACTGATTAGTTTGATAACAGCTCGGTGGTTACCCCTAATTGAATGGTGGTACAACACCTCTTATCATAAAACTACTCACATGCCTCCTTTTGAAGTTTTATATGAACAAAATCCATTGTAGGTTCTCTCATACATGCTCGGTGTCTCAAAGCTTCAGGAGGTTGAAAAAAATATTACAGTCAGGGAGGCCAGTATCCATACCCTCAAAGAAAATGTGGCCAGGGTGTAGAATCACATGAAGCAACAAGTAGATCAAGGTCATTTTGAGCATCAATTTGTTGAAGGGGACCAGGTGTTTCTTCCTCTGCAACCTTATAAGCATACTTCACTCAAATATGCACATTTTTAGAATATTTCTCCCAAATTTAATGGTCCTTATACAATTCTCAAGCGAGTGGGGTTTGTGGCCTATCAGTTAGCTCTACCCAATCATTCTAAGCTCCATTCTATTTTTCATGTATCATGCTTAAAGAATTTGATCGACACTAAGTGCCAAAATCAAACCGGTCTCCCTGAGTTGGATGAATAAAGTTCTATTTGGTTGTAGCCACAAGCAATATTGGACCAGTGTGAGAATCGTCTCCTTCGGGGCACCATCAAGGAAGTGTTATTTCAGTGGAAAGATATGACTCCAAAAGATGCCACCTGGGAGCCAACCACCATTCTACAACAATTTCCTCATCTAAAGCCTTGAGGAAAAGGTTTTTCTTCAAGGGGGAGGACGTGTTAGGGACCTAACCTCCCTAACCCCTCACATAGTTAGAATAATATATTTCCATGTAATAAAGGTCAACATTAGTTAAGAAGGCCTATTTAATAAATGTGAACAATTCAATATAAGAAGACATAATAGAAGCTTCCTCTTCTAGAAATATCTTCCTCTAGAATGTTCTTTATAAGATATAATTAGTACAAATAAGAGTAGGAGACATGAGAGATCATTGTCTTGAGAATTATTGTAATAGATCTCTTCTCTACTAGAGGTTCCCCCCTCGAAGAGGCAAGTGAACGTTGCTTTCTTTGAATAAAGGTATTATTTCTAGTACTTCTCTACTCAATATTTTGTTGCTCCATTGATAACTATTGAATAGTCTTGTTTCTTCATATTATATTACATATAGTACCTTACAAAGTCAAGGGTCTAGGACATTGTGATATAGAATATATTTGTAGAATGAAATTAATATAGATTATCATGAAAAGGTGCTTAATACATAATAACAAATATATAGTAAAATCGGTTTCTATTCAATAAGGAAATAAGTTGAAACTGCAAAATGCAGTGGAAACAAGCTTGCTAGAATGGTGACGGCTTATCTCTAAGAATATATGTGACAGTTGTGCTCATTCACACGAATATAATTACAATGAGGCTTTAAAGGCCTTTTTACAATAAACATGAATGTCAAAAACCATAGACATCCAAAAACCTAACCCTATGAGATGAAGCACCAAAATTCATGTGGGCCCCATTTGGGTAAGTTAGTACAACAAATTCCCAGGGTCATAACTTTTGCATACGATATTTTTTTTAGGAGAGCCCTAAAAATGTTGTTTAGCACCTCAAAACAACCCCACAAGTCAGGGACCCAAAAACTAGGGAAAAAACTGCTAAAATGATCCAGTTGGAATAGGTGGGAGGCCACCGACATCCATATGGATCAATCCTCCCCCCTTAGGAAGCAATGATCTCCATTGTGTTGATTTCCCCCATCCAATGAGGATTTTTTTGTTGAATTTGGCCCTGGGTGAGCAACTTGTTGTGGTGTAGGAGTTGCCCTTCTTTGACAACTCGATAAAGCCGGATCCTCTGCTGGAGAGTGCCCTTGATCTATTTGTACACAATCTAATCACTGGATGCATGTTGTATGCATTTGGTTTTGAGAGTTGTTGGTGTCATTTGTTCTTCTATATCTTAGGTGTCCAATAATGGTGGGAAATATGGTCGAATGATGTCCATGTTGAACACTAGGTGTAAGCCAAGAAAAGGAGGAATGTTGAGCTCAAAAGAATTATCACCCACAACCTTGGTGATGGTGTACGACCCATAACAGAGTGGGAAATGCTCTCGATGGGGTCCTATAAGGCACTCTTTCTCTAAGTGCAACCAAATTTTTTCGCCCACCTAAAACTTATGTGGCACCTGATGTTGATCATGGTGCTTCTTGTACTTGTCACTGGACTTTTGTAGGATATACTGAACTTGTTGGCAGATGTGCTAGATCCACTCAATGAACCAGGTTTCTTTGTCAACTTCAGTTGGAGCAGGAGATGAGTCTGCCAAGGTGACCGCAAGGGGTAGTGCAACATCTATGGGACCCAATGGTTGGAATCCTAACCCCACCTGAAAGGGGTTATGGCTGGTTGAGATATGAAGGGCTCGGTTGTAGCTATATTGAACATAGGGGAGACTCTCATCCCATGTGCGAGAGTGATTGGAATTATACATGCGCAATATATGCACGATCATTCGATTTACAACCTCGGTTTGGCCATCTGTGTGGGGGTGGAAGGCCATGGATTTTGTGAGCTTGGTGTCCAACGGTGACCAAAGGCTTGACTAGAATGTGATGATAAATTGAGTGTCCTAATCTGAGATAATGGTTTGAGGGATTCCAAAATGTACCCATACTTGTTCAAAGAAGAGATTTGTAGTGGCCTCTATTGTTATGCTCTTCTTGTAGGCGGCTAGAATCACCATCTTAGAAAAGTGATCCACAACCACAAAAACACAGTCATAGCCCTGCTCGGTGGATGGGAGGCCCGACATGTAGTCCATTGAGATGGATTCCCATGGCCTGTCAGGAGTAGGTAGGGGGGTGTAAAGGCCATGTTTCTTAGTGGTCGGTTTGGAAATCATGCATGCAGTGTAGGACCTGATATACTTGTTGGCCTCCTATTGAAGTTTTGGCCAGTAGAAATGTTTCTGCAACATTGCCACTATCTTTTTGACACCGAAGTGTCCTACCACCCAACTGTAGTGGGATTCTCATATCAACTTCGCTCGCTCGCTTAATGGAACACAGATATGGCCTAGATTACACAACAACCCATCTTGAAGATGGAATTTAGCAACAACTTTGTTTGCACCTAGAATTTGGTAGGTGGTGGTGAAGTCTGGGTCTATATCATAGAGTTGGGGCCATCCATAGGTCTCATGGTCGCAAGAGTCTCACACCGTGGTGAGTGTCGCGACTGGCAGTCTACTAAGAAAATCAACAATGCAGATGGTTCTTCCCATTTTATACTTGATGTTGAGGTGGAATTACTGCAAGTACGTGGACGATTTCTAATGGCGGTCATTCTTCAATTTTCCTTGTGTCTACATGAACTGTAGTGGCTTATAATTAGTGTGGATGATTGTCTCCTTCCCAAGAATGTAATGTCTCCACTGGCAATAGTATTGCACAATGGAGTACATTTCTTTGTCGTAAGTAGGCTACTTACATATAACATATGATAGTGTCTCACTATGATAGGCCATGGGGTGGTCGTGCTGAGTGAAAACAGGGCCCACAACATAGTCTAAAACATCTGTCTCGATATAAAAGGGTTGTTTCAGGTCCGGTAGTGAAATTATTGGGACTGAGCACAAGAGTTTCTTCAAATCATTGAACGCTTGTTGTTGGGATCGGCCCCACACAAATTTCTCCTTAACACCACCCTTGGTTACTTGGTTGAGGGCCCATGCAATATGGGAGAATCCCAACACGAACCTGCAATAGAAATTAGCAAGGCCCAAGAAGATCTAAATCTCAGTGAGTTTGGTCGGGGCTAGCTAGTCACAGATGACTTGGATTTTGGTTGGATCCACATGTACGCCATCTAGATCAATGATATAGCCCAGGTAATGAACCCTCTCCATGTCGAAGGAGAATTTTTCCAAGTTGGAATAGAGCTGATGTTGTCGTAGGGTGTGAAGAACCTGTTGAATATGATGCAAGTGTTATGCCCAAGTCTTGTTGTAAATGAGGATGTCATCCAAATACACCACTACAAAAGTATTGGTGAATGGTCACAGGATATCGTCCATCATCTTCATGAAAGTGGATGGAGAATTTTTCAAACAAAAAGGCATGACCAACCATTCAAAAAGACCTTCCTTTGACTTGAAGGTGGTCTTCCATACATCTGTTTGTTCTATCGGGACCTGGTGGTAGCCAGACTTCAGATCAATATTACTGAAGTATTTGGCCCCCGTTATCTTATCAAGGAGGTCGTTGATTTGGGGAATCGGGTACCGATTTCTGATTGTGATTTTATTTAGGGCCCAGTAATCAATGTAGAGTCACCATGTTCCATATTTCTTATGTACCAGCACTATTGGGCTCCCACAATGTGATGCGATAGGACATATGTGGCCCTTTTGGAGGAGTTATTGGATATTCCACTTGATCTCCTCATTATCTAATAGAGAGCGGCGATAGACTGGCCTATTGGGAAGCGATGTGTTGGGGGTTAGATCGATGGGGTGCTTGAACTGATAGTGAAGAGGTACCCCGATAGGTCAGGAAAATATATCTGAGTATTCTTCCACGACCTTATCCACTTGCTTCTGCTATGTGGAGAGGTCAGCCATGGAGACCCTGGATGTGGCTATGATCTTTCAGTCATTCTGAGATAAAATCATGAAGAAGACAAACTTCCTTGTTTGAGAGATGACCTTTCTGCATTTCTTGGTAGAGATCAAGGAAATAGCACTGGGTGGGACTACCTCAGGTATCATGTACAATTTCTTGTTCAAAGTAATAATAACACTGCGAGGCCTAGACTCATATACAACAGGACGTTTTCATAAATATTGTTGGACCAAAATAATATTACAAACTTCGAGAGGGGAAAAATCATGCAATATCTCATCTTTGAAGGGCTTGATGCCGTAATAAAGGCAACATTGTTGGTTGACGTGGATGTCGCTTCCTTGGCGAAGTCATCCGATGGTGTATGGCTATGGGTGTGGCATTGTCGGCAGGGCGAGTTTCTTGACAACCTCTACTAATATGAGGTTCTTCTAGCTACTACTATCAACAATGAAGTCTAGCGGGGTACCCTTCACCCACATCTGTGAATGAAAAAGGCACTCACCTTCCTTTGGCTCGTCTAGTTCACCAGGCTGGAGCTTGGTGGTAGAAACGATAGAAATGGGTTTTGCGTCAATGATTCATCTCCCCCTTTCTAGTTTTGAATCAAATTCAGAACTCACATCTGATTCAGAGGCTTTCACCTCAGACACTAGCAATTTCTTCGAGCGGCAATCGGTAGTGTAATGCTAGGGCCTCTTATGGAATTTGCACCACTTCTCAATATCTTTCTTTGTCTTTCCGATGTCCTTCATTGCTTATGGTCTGGAATAGTTTTCCTAAGGTTTTCCATCTTTTCTCTATCCTTTTTTCTATGGGTTGGGGCCACCCTTTCTTGGGTTTTGCTGTGAGGGGTTCCCAGGCCCAAATTTTCACATCTTTTTTTTGAGCTTCTACTTGATTTTGAAAGCATATCGGTAGGCCACAACACCCAAGGATGATATGTCCATAAAATCCATTCTGGCCTAGATGTATGTATACAATCCATCGTGATACTCGAGCACTAGATGTCGCTCAGAATATTTGATACCCATCTTGGTGCGTAAGGTAGGGAAGATATTTGTGAACTCGAGCACTGTTTGGTCTCTTTCCTATCGCAACGTGGTCCATTTTGTGTACAAGTTGTCATAACTTATAACATGGTAGTATTGTTCCTTAATAGCATCCTAAAGAAATACCAGGTGACTATGACTGTAAATAATAAGGGTTCCTCTGTTTCCTTTTGCTCACATAAAGTTTCCCACCAATCTTTGACATGGGGGATGGATTTGAGGAGCACAAAAGTAATCTTTTCTCTATTCAAGAAGTTATGGATAGAGAAATAGTCTTCTAGTAGATTCAACCATTTGTCTACCGCATTTGCATCTATCTAACCTTCAAATATAGGAATATCAAAGTTGATTTGTACCTTGAAGGGGGTGGCTCCTCTGTTTGAGGAAGATGCGTTGCTTGTTGGTAGTTGTCGAAGGATTTGCGCAAAACTATCGATCATCTCATTCCTCTGTTGCATGAGGGGTTCCTCGAGAAATATTTTGAAGGGATCTCTTGTCCCATCATCTTTCTTTTCTTATGCCATGAGAGGTCATTTGGGCGTGCAAGATATTTTATCCTCAAGAGAAACAAGCTCGAGACCCAATTCTTTGTACCCTGACCTCGATGGGGACATGCATTAAGAATGACAAGGAGCAGACCGCTCTAATACAATTGATCCGGAATATATTTGCAAAAAAAAATGAATACAGATTATTATCAAAATATGCTTAATACAGAACAATAGATATACAGTAAAATTGGCTTCTATTCAATAAGGAAATAAGTTGAAACTATAAAATGCATCGAAAACAAGCTTGCTAGAATGGTGGTGGCTTATCTGTGAGAAGAGATGTGATGATCACACTCATTCGCAAGAAGATGATTATAATGAGGCTTTGAAGGCCTTTTTACAATAAACAAGAATGTCAAAAACCCTAGACATCCAAAAACCTAACCCTAAGAGATTAAGGGCCAAAAGTCATGTGGGCCCCGTTTGGATAAGTTAGCACATCAACTTCCTGTGGTTGTAACTTTTTCATATGATCTACATTTTAGGCACACGATAGCGTGTTGGAAAGGTATATCCGAGGACTACACTTTTCTTTGCTATATATCAAGGGTTATTTTGACTGTGGTGAGGCCTAAAAACGTTGTTTAGGGCCTCAAAACAGCCCCACAAGTCAGGAACCCAAAAACTAGGGGAAAAACTACCAAAATGAGCCAGTTGGAATACATGGGAGGCCACCGACATCCATATGGATCACATTGCATCCAAGGTGGAGGAGGTTGCATCTCGTCTCTACATGGTATCTGATTGTCAATTGTTGCAACGTCCTCAATACACTGAGTAATAAGCCCTATGGTTACACTACCCAACATGTGGGATTTGAGCCCATATGTGTTCCATCATGACCAAATCTACCAAAACCAAGAACATATGTTCATATTCCAAGGTCTTGAATGTGTGAGAGCTCATGTCGGGAGGTTCCAAGTCATTGGGTGACTTACTTCTCTGCATCACTTTTACATGGAAATTCCCCTGTGGACATGTGAATCCCCTCCTGGGCTCTAGACTACTAAGACCAAGACAGAAAGGTGCTAACATTGGTCACTGACATCCTTTTAAATCTAGCTAAACTAATGTATAGAGAAGAGGAAGAAAGGTGCACCTTTTTAACGATGTTCGTCCTCGCACAGTCTGAGTTGAGCTTTGATCCCCAAGCTCCTCAATAAGTTCTGCAAACAAAACAAAGACAAAACAATCTTCCTATTCTACTAAGATTAGCTTGAAACCAGATCTATCTACTAAGACAAGTTCATGTAGAAATAAACACAACCTTGAAATAAACAAGCCAAACACATATGTATATTAATGAGAAAAATAGATAATACTTACATACCTTTGATGAAGGTGCAACAAACTCTCCCAACTCTCCTTGTTCAACCCTTTGTTCAAGTAATCCACACACAAACTGATTATGATTCAATGATATCTCCCTTATGAGATCATAAGTTTGATTCCTTCAATGTATCCCCTTCCTTATGAGATCATAAGTTAGGTATCTCTCTATTCTCCATCTATTTTCACGATGAGAAGGCCTCCTTATATAAGCTTGGAGAGACCCAACCACCTTAGAGATTCTTGGGAAAGGTTGAGGATCCTTCTCCATTAGTTGTGGATCCTCCCTAAGATCCATCCTTGACCTCAAATTTGAATCCAACTGATTTCCAAGATAATGGGGATCTTTCCCTGATTCTCCTCAACAACCCAAAATTTTCTCAAACAGGACAACACTCCCCCAAAAGGGTGCATAGAGTGTTGCAATGCTCCCCCAAAGAAGGCTATAGAGTGATGGCACTCCTTGACTGTGGGTAGGGGAGCGTTGCCCAAAATTCCTTCAGAAAATCATAGTGTTCCCCCATAAGGGTGTACAGGGTGCTACAACACTCCCCCAAAGGAGGGTAGGGAGCGTTGGCAGTCCCTGACAGTGGGTAGGGGAGCGCTACCATTCAAAATTAATTTTTAAGTGGTTTTTTTCATGGAAAATTCTTTGTACTCCTCATCAAATGATTTCTCTTCCTTAAACCAGTCTTTGAAGGTGTGTTAAGTGTCCCTATGATGTCATTAGAGACACGACATAGGCGAGATGACAATATGATGTTTACGACACTTACAACACTTATGGATAAAAAGTGACACTTGCGACACTTGTAACAATGGCAATAGTTCATCATTGAAGTGAGTAATTTTGATGTGTAACAATCACACATGCCAAAGTCTTGCAATAAGGGCATAGCATCCTGGGTGAAATCCTAGGATGTCCCTCAAGGAACCATGTCAGGACCATCCAAATCAAACATAATATAAGATAATATAAACTAATGTTTATAATAGATATTAGTCCTTAATTCATGCAAAGTAAGTTTATACTTAAGATATAATCCATGTAAACAATTCACCTTAGTATCCTCTTCAAGCATCACACCTGTTATCAATGAAATTTCGTTCGCAAACCGCAAATGGTCACAAGAATCTAGCATCTCCAAACACCTATTAGTTCATTCATAGCCCCAAAAATAAATCTCGAAAGGGCACAAAAACTATACAATTGTTTATAAAATTGACATGCACAGAAACACTACAGGAAGCGTGCACATGTGCGCAGTCCAAAGAAGCCAAAAGAGAGCACATGCACCCGATGCACAACTATGTACGACAAAAGGCGCACACTCCTATGAATGACTCATTTATGGTTCTTGTTGGCCCCTCACCCACTTCTGGTTTATCTCCCAATTCGATTTGACCCTCAAATTCGAGCTGAATCCACATTGGGGGCTGGTCAAGGACCGAAGGGTGCCCTAAAGGGCCCCTTGTTCACACTAAATACCAGTTGGACAATGCCTCAAAGATTTTCTATAAAAATAGGCCATGGGTGCACTATGAATTCAAGAATCTCATTGTATTGTTATGTTGCCTCTATTCTCCTTCAATAAACCTCTTTTCTTCAAAGAGCATACTAGCAACATCTCATTAAGCTATTCACCTCGCCTACTGAGGGAATAAGCTTGGATTTATTCACCATTTACTTTCTAGTTTTCCATTTGTAAGAAGAGATATCACATAGGGGACTCAATAAACCTCCCTTGGAGGAAGAGGGGATCCATAAGTCCCCATTTCTCTTTGATGTTTCCCCACTAATATAATTTCTCCATTGGTGGCATGAATATTGGTCAATGGTTTGATTGATTTTGGTTCTAATTTCCTTATGCATTTAGTTTTGTTTCTTTAGTGATTATTAGCTTAGTTGTTTGTTTATTTCATGTGATTGACTCATTTGATTCATACACTAACCTCTGTCATGTCAAGCAGGCCCAACTAGACTTGCAAGTGTCCCTCTTTTTCTCATTCAAGTGGTGAAAAGGATACAACAGATTGACAACCATACTGGGGATAAGGTATCAATTTCCTCCCTATTTGGGTTGTTTGAGCACTTCGCTTTTACTCATTTTCCTTCCAGGGATCATAATCGACCTAGCCCTACCTGTAAAGAGCTGAATTTGGAGCTGGAAGGGGAGAATTCCACTTAACCCCCCCCGACACGTATCATAACGTGCACGGGTATTTCGGTCCACAGACGCACATTCTGAGCATTGTGTGCCCACAATGTTGAGTTTTTCTGCGCATAGTGCACCTAAAGGTCTTCTTTTCATTATGCACTTTGTGTATTGTGTGCCTATTGTGCCTCTGTCTGAACTGTAACCCGCGCATCTGTCCAAAGTTTTGAAATTTAAAGAGTTTTTTGTGATTTTTAAAGGCCCCTAGCCTTCAAAATCCTGGTGTTATGCAATTTGTAAATGCACCACACTTAGATTCTCTCCCCACATGAAGGTTTAGTCAAAACATAGGCACTTAATAGGTTAAAAATAACCATATTTCTCCTCTTTTTCTTTCATTTTCCACATGGATGGCTTGTTTTGATTGTAAAAGTTAAGTTGAAATCATTTACTATCACATATATAAACACTTTCATTGGGACCAAAAATCAAACTTCAATCATTGAGTATGCTCTTATCTCACACCATAGAGCGATCTTGAGAATCAAAAAAAGATTGAGGTAAGATTTGATCTCCCTTAAAAAAAAAATCTTAAGGAGAGGACAAAGCCTCCGTAGGGCTCCTCTTAGTTTCTTTCAAAACATCTTAAATTTGTAAGGGCCCATACATGCCCACATCTTGCAAAGATAGGATAGTTTTTGAATCTACTTTCTAAGTGTACATCACTAGGGGAATTTAAAGATTATTGTAACAGGCCCATACATGCCCACATGATTGCAATCTAGGATATTTTTTTGAATCTTTCTTAGATTAGATCACATTAGGGATTTTAAAGGATTGGTAAGGACCCATATGTCCACATGGTAGTTTTTTAGGGACTTTAAAATTCCTCAAGGTTGTACCAATGACATCTAGTAATATAGGTAATCAAGAATTGTAAGGACCATAGTAATTCCACATGTTGCAAGGTGACACCTAACTTATTAAAAATTTGGCACATTTTATCATTGCTCACACACAAAGTCACTACTCACTCACATAATTTCATCTCTAATTGTGGAGGTTGAAGTAGGTTTCCTCCAAAGGGATTTTGAAATGTCCCACTATTTCTTGAAGGAATTATCCACTCCCACTTAATTCAAACAAGATTGGTTCACACCCCCAATCTCTCAATCATCCAGATCTAAATTTTTTCTAAAAACTCACTAAGTTTTTCTCCACAGGAGATGCCAAAATAAATTTTTTAGTCTAGGTAGGATATCGGGGATAGGCATCCAAATAACTCTCTGTTATCTGGTTTTCACATCTTCAAACTTTAGAAGTTGACAAATAGGGAACTTTAAAATCCTCCAAGTCAAGTGTTCCTACACCATAAGGCAAGGAGATACCCGTGAAGGGTCAAAGGTCGAGCTCCAGTTTTTTTTTGCATCCCCCCTTGAGGCACCCACCTCTTGGGAGGGATCCATCCCGTGACCCATTTATGAGGCTGAAAATCTAAATGCCACACTTTGACCGAGGTACCTAATGGCCAATTTTAGGACATATACCCAAGTGGAAATTGTGGACTACAATTGCACCTTGATCGTATTTTGTGTGGATATTGGAAAATATCACCAGCTCTTTTGGGATATGCATCCTCTACCCCTCCTTGTAACTGATAATTTCATCCTTCACTAGTTCCTCTTTCGGTGGCTTTAGACCCCACTGTTGAGTGCTATTGGAAGGTCCAGTGCTAATTGAGAAGAAGGACGTTACGTATTTTTTTTTAGGACATGAGCATTTGTTTTCTATGTTCTCCCATGCAAACAAAATCCACCTACCCACATGTATGCTTATTTTCAATTGATTTATGTATGATTCTCTTTTGATTACATGCGATTGTGAGATATATTGTGAAGGTCCATATTATACAAGTCTCTTATTCATTTTCTTCTCTCATCACCATTTTGCACACATTCCACTTTTCTAGTCAGACATCATAGGGGACCCACATAACCCCCATCATTCCAGACACTTGCAAAATCTCCCTCCTATCCTAAGAGGACTTCCTAGTATCGCCAACTCACTGGCCCAACCATCTCACACCCCTGTGAGTGCTACCATTTTGGGATCATCTTTTCTTTGTTCCACTTTAATTAGGTCCACTTACCAAGTTCATCCATCCACTAGCGCTCCCTCACAAGGAGGAGGAGGGTACACTTCTTCCCAAGGGAGAAGTAAACCCCCACCAAACCCCCCTCAAGGGTCAGGTCCACTACCTGCTCACACCATGTCTGGTACTAATCCTCCAACGCCACTCCGCATGCCATATTTTGCCTCCCTCAACATACTGGATTTGAGTAAGCTCACAAATGATCTTATATTGCATGACCCCTCATGGCCTGCAATGCCCACAAAACTACCTTTAGACATTCCCAAGTTTGAAGGAAAGGCAGGACAAGATATTGCTAACCATATCATGAACTTCCACTTATGGTTCTCTTCAAACAACATCATGGACGACTCCTTCCAATTAAGGTTATTTCAATGCACACTCACATGCCCATCAGTCAAGTGGTATGTGGACAAAAAATCAGGGTCCCATGTGACTTTTGAATCATTGGCCAAATCATTTTTTACCTTCTTTCAACTACTAGTTCTCCATGATAATGATATAGAACTTATCTCTAAGTTTAAACAAACCTCAACCACACATATCGTCGACCACATTCATGAATGGCGTCGACGACGTAGTTTATGCAAAGTAGATACCACCAAAGAACAATGCCTCGATTGGTTTCTCAGATCACTCGTCCCTCTCCTTGCCAAAGATGTGGCCTCCACCTTCCCCCAAACTGAAGAGGTAGCCATCAACAAGGCCCAATAGTATGACTTCATTTATGCTCAGTTAGGATACTTATACAAAGCACTACCTGACGCCCCAAGACCCGTACCGTTCGACCAAGACAAACTTGGGATGTCTCACTCAGTGGATGGGTTGATTGGTACCACAACACACCACAACCTATACATTCAACCACCACCTATGTACGGTACACCCCAATATCCATCGATGTATGGANCTTATCAACAACCATACCCTGATGTCATCCCTCCACCCATGAGTGGACCCTCGCCGACACCCATGATGCGCCTGACTGTTCAACCAAGTTATGATACCCCCTCTATCTCAGCTTACACCCTGAGCACTAGTGAAAGTGGTACGCCTTCCTATGCACCCTACGGGTCATTACCACAAAATAATACGTACTTTCCATTTCTTGGTCCTCCAAATCCTATTGCTCCTCCATAAGGACAACAACATGCTGGGGTTAACTTTGTCTAACCCTCTCCCATTCAGAAATTTCAAAATTTTGAACAAATGAATACGAAAAATCCATCCCATTGGTCGAATAATGCTAAAAAGAAAGGAAAAACAACAAACAAATAATAACCCAGGACTAGGGGGAAACAACCCCCAACAAAACCAACCTGCTGGGGGGAACCATAATCAGGGGAACTAGAACCCACAAGGGGGAAATAACAACAAAATCCAAGGGAGGAAAAACAAAAAAAACCTTCGGAAAAACTTCCCTTGTGCCCTTTGCATTGAGCATGGTCATTATACTCACCATTTCCCCCAAATTGTTGACTTCAAATGGATGAAATATTCCATGAATGTGCCATGTCCTCCAGCACCACCTGCCCCTCAGCAGGCCCCACTATAGTATTTGCAACAACCACCCCTAGATGTGTTGCAAAACCTTATTCCACACCAAGGTGTAATGAATACCTAGAAGGAGATGCATCCTACCCCACCATAGATGGGACAATATCAAAACCCTAGGAATCCGACGGATTGGAATATCCTCCTCACTAGCAAAGAAGAAATTATTTTACAAACACGCAATTGTCAATACAACACACCCCCTGAATATACTCCCACCACTTCAGAAGTAGCTCTAGTTATAGTCAGACAACCGTTGATGACTCCACACCCTAACATTGAACCACCCATTCGTATTTCTTGCATCCCATTACAACAAAATGTCAACAACCCTCAGGCTAGGGAGGCACACAATTACAGTCTGGTCGATGACTTGGCATAATCTCCTGCAGCTATGTTGGTCTTGGAGATCCTCCAAACCTATCCCACTCAACGGAAATAATTTCTTTCTGCCTTGGGGGAAGTCAACCCTGCTAATACTAGACTCATCACATTTGATCTAGATTGTGGGGAATCCCATCTCCCCACTTTGGTAGCTTTCCAGATACCATTCAAAATTCGGAACATCACCATTCATCGATGTATCATTGATGAAGGTGCATCCACATGCATCATGTCCAAAACTGTATGGAAAAAACTTGGCTCCCCTAATCTAATCCCATCTACCATCACTTTAAGAGCTTATTATGGATGACCATCCTCTCCTGAAGGGCTCTTTCAAAATGTTCTCGTTGAACTCCGAGGAAAACCCATCTTGATTGACATAGAGGTTATTGATGCCCTACTTGATTACAACATCTTGTTTAGGCGTAGCTACATGTACGCTATGACTATTGTGGCCTCTTCTATGTTTCAAATGATGATGTTCCCCCACAATGGGAAAATCATCACCATCGACCAAGATTCACATTATGAGCCTAACCACTCCTCCAATATCGACAACATCTTACCTCTTGTCCGCACCTGTGTCGATGCCTATCCACTCATGGACATGGTTCTCGGAATTTTCAAAGATCCATCTTTGCTAGGGGCATACCATGGAGCACCACCGCTCATACACCCCTAAGCACAAGTGTGTTTCATATCTTCCAATGGAACTGAAAATGGAGAAACCATTACTCCCACAGAGGCTTCTCCACCTCTAGACATCCCACCAGTAGAAGAAATCCTACCTCAGAAATTACCTAAGAACCCTACGACACCACTTACCCCCAATTTCACCCTTCCCCAAGGGAAAATCCTGGTTTGGGAGACAATCCCCCAAGCCATGAATCAAATCCCCTTCTTCTACTGCCCACCAGGCATACAAGATTTTTAGGTAGCTGCAACACTTACCCTTCCCAACATGGTGCTCACCATTCTGATATGGTATCTACACCCACATTTAATGGTTCCTCAACCCTCACTCCCTCCCCAAACAAAGCGAATCCTAATGCAGATTCCAATACTAACTCCAACCGCACCACCTTCACCCCCACTTGCCAGCACCCCCACCATAGCTTGGGGCAGATGGAAGAAGAAGGAGCCTGCGACTCCACTTCCTCCCCGAGTTCAACCTCCTACACTATGTGAGAAAGAAGGACACCCAACAAATAGATGTCCCTCTCTCCCTGAGTTACACAATTTAATCCAACTCCCTTGAGAAACCATCACGCTCATCGCTTCACCAAGCACACCTAGTACTACCACCGCATCCCCTACTACAAGAAAGAAAGGGTTGCAAATAAAATTCACATGTGCCATATGTTCAGAGTATGACCACTACACTCATCATTTCCCCACACTACCTTAGTTTCGACAGACACTAACGACAATATTCCAGAGCTTTCGGCAAGACCCCTTTCCACCCACATCATCGAGTACCCAAGTCACTAACATCCATTATGTCCCGACCTCATTCAATGAATGGATGAGGTTCCCTTGCTCTCTTTTTGAATCACTTGATCTTTTCACATACCAGTGTCCTACGATCATTAAATACATGCATCATCAAATGGACCTTATTCAAAATCCTCCAGCCACCTCACTTCCTGTGATGCAAGTGATTCCCCATATTCCATCTCCAGGTACTGTCCAAATCACATCCCCTGAACCTAAGTCACTTCCTACCCCTCCATGGTTCATGGATAGACTATATGAGGATTTGTTGGCCCTTGACCAAGTTTTGGAGATCCTTGGTCATGTTTGACCTATTTTTGGACTTTGACAGGTTGGTCAAAGGTGGAGCACAAGTCGAAGAGGAGGTCGTGGGATCTCGACCCCTTTTTAGGGAAGTTTTGGGATTAGGGTTTATGTAACAGGTATGGGGATGTCGGGCTATGGGTTTACCCATGTTTATGCCCTTTTGTAATGTATAAATAGAAATCTAGGCGATGTAAGTAAAGGGTGTGTGATGCTAGGTGCTAAGTGTCGTGCTAAGTGAAATTAATTGTAAGAGGCTTTGTGCTTAGTGTATGTTGAGGCTATAAAGCTAAGTGCATGTCATCTGTAGTGTTTTGTCAATAGAACATGTAAGGAGACTTTGTGTCATGATCTAACTCAGGGAAGGAGGATCTTGCGAGGTGCACCCAGATCTCTTGTCCTCTGTGGAGTAAGGTTTTGATGCTCTGTGCCTATAAGAAGCTTGACAGAAGATAATAAAGAATAAAAGAGTTGGTGGGCATAGCCCCACACTGGGGTGAACCACGTATATCCTGTGTTATGGTTTCTTTGTGCATTCTGGTTATTGTCTTGTGTATATAATTTAAGCTTAAGTGCAGTAATGAATGTTTAAATGAATCTAGTATGATAGCTTAGTGCTCAAGTGATGTGAACAAATGTTAGATATAATCTTTTTCCTTGTGCTATGTTCTTAGATGTGTTATATTTGGTTGAATACTGGGTTGTTATGTAATTAAGGTTTTGATCTACGATATGGATAAGGGTTAAATACTAATGAATGTTGACTGCTAAGTGCTTTGTTAGAGTGGTGTAATCACAGATCTGTGTCCCAGCTAGGTTGCAGACATTTGAGTCCTACAACCACCCCTGCATCTACCTCGGGTGATACTTCATCTGCTTCGTAGGTGTTTCCAAAAGGGACGGTATTTAGGATTTTTTTGGTGTGTTGTTGAAGCGTTGAACCCTAGGTCTACCCCTGTGCCAACAAATGGTTCCGTTGTCAGGACCTGAAACTATGATTGATAGGAACTAAAGAAAATAAAGCTCTATGCGTAGATCTGCTACTTTAGTACACAATATTCTACTTGACTTGCGAAGCTCTATGCTAAGAAGAGAAGTCTAATCTGAAGAAAAGAGGTAATATATTGAAGCTTTGTTCTCTGAGAAAGGTAAGATAAGTGAAAATTTTTGTTTCGAAAGAATGAATCTAGGTGTGTTTGATAAATTTTGTCCTAGTTTGAAAACTAGGGTACAACTAGAAGAAATAAGATTTGATATGAATAGATCTGATAAAAATAATGAAAGGTATGTTATCCATATGCATAGAAAAAATGTTTGGACTAACAAATGGATGCAGGATCCTAGAAATAATTTTTTGCAGGTTAGTTATTGTGATCCTAGTGCACAATACAGGAAATGTTGGGGATCGTTCAAAAGAAAGAGAGGATTAATTTTTTGCTATAGTTGCATAAGACCGGGACATCTTGCTAAGGAATGCCCTAGTAGAGGTCCTAGTTGTCTTTGTTATAAATCTATGGACCATGAAGTTTTGGATTGTCCTAGAATGACTACAAAAGTTGAAAAGATGTATGAGACAATAAAACTATGACACAAGCCAAGAAACTAAGGATATGATAGAACCACAGAAAGAATCAGAGACTGTATTATTACAGATGAAAGAAACCCTGAACGATCACAGAGATATCAACTTATCAGAGGTCTTAAAAGAGAAAGAGTACATAGAAACAAGAATAGGAGACTTTGACATAGACTGTGTTCTGGATGAGGAAACATAGGTGAATATCATGACAGAAAGAACTTGGGAAATTTTGGGAAAACCTGCTATGGTTCCTTCATTAGGATGAATAAGATTATTTAGAGGAAAGATATTAACCCTATGTGGAATACTTACCCATACATCTATGAGTGCTCATGGCACTTCGATAGAAGAAGAATTTGAGATTGTTAAATTTGTTGAAAACAATGCTCCATTTGCTATCTTGCTAGGAAAAACCTAGATTGAGAAAGATCAGATACAAAGGAAACAAGAAGCCGAGGATCTAGAACATAAAAAGAAAGAACTAAGATATTTCATGGCTAGGAGAATAGTGCACTTACTGGAAGAACAAGAGAACCAGTCGAAGTTATTAAATACCAAAGATATGGACGTTGAAGTTGAAAAGACACAGGAAGATTTGAGACACCGATCTATACAAGAGAGTAGAGCACCTACCCTAGAAAGAGAAGAAGTACTACCCTTGAACCCTATGAAATACCCTCCACAGTGCGAATTTATCATGCCAAGAGGAGATAAGAACGATAATGGAAAGAGGAAAATAGTGATTCAGATCAAAGGAAAGAAGGCCATAAAGCTCAGTAAGAAGAGAGCAAAGTTAGAAAAATTGAAAGAATTTTTAGGGAATACTTCGTAGAAGGAAGTTTTCTAGAACTTGAACTCTGCTGGAATATCAGTACAATGAATATTGAAACTTCGCCATGATGAATAAATATGACCGTTGGAGGCATTATGACCATTAGAACGACCCTCTAGAATGGCTAGAAACACAGTTATTGTCAGAACGTTCGCCCTTGGACCGTTGGGACCGTGCCATAACGGATGAAACTGCATTGATTGAAGCATTCCTACCCATTGGAAGAGTATGTTATGATAATATCTATTTATCCCATCGAAATTTGCACCGAGAACACTTTTTCCAATTGTGATCATCCGAGCCCACAGAGAACTAGTTGATTTTGCGCAGTGATCATTGAGACCTCGCCATCCATTCTGTTACATTGAGTATTGTTCACTGACTTGAGATATCATATCTCTAGTGTGCATATTAGACGAATTTAGCACAACATAAAAATCCTTCGAAGATATTATAATAGACCTCATGGCCAAGAAGGTGATGTCTGCAGACATCCAAGCCTCATCGATGAGAGGAGTGCAAGCATCCTCGTCGACTGCTCATGGATCTGGACCATCCCAAGCTGCGACCGAGAAAAGAAACAAGCATCGTGATGACTTGGTGAATGCGAAGCTAATCCCATCCATCCTGCTCGACTACATCCCAACCCTGGATGGTGTGGTGAGTCATGACAGTGTCCTAAGGGACTTCGACTACACAGTCATCACTGTGTACCTTTCGAAGAGAATACAAGCAGTCAGACCATAGTTGGAGAGGATTCCAACCTTTAATATCAGTGACTATAACCTAGGAGACCGCAAGAGCTATGGAATTCTCGCACCTCACAAGTATTTGACCAATACCAAGGGGAAGAAGTTGAATATCATCCCCCAGCCATGGACTATGGACATCGCAAGGTCCACTATCCTAAACGTGATGAAGATACCACATTTTGGAAGGCATCAGGAGGTTAACGCATGCGTTAAAATCCTACTGGCGTGCTTCCATGGAGGGTATCTATGGTTAGACATATGCATCACCATACCTACTACTTGCAGATGAAGAGGGATATTGAGTCTTTCCCTCATATGATGTCGAACACCCTGGACAAGTTCAGGCCCCTTATGAAGTTTTGTGCATATAGGCATTTTATTTATATCACTGCGCACTCAGACGAAAGTAAAGAAGAGCTTCAGTCCTACTACAATATCACAGAGGAGGACCTGGAATAAATCACTAAGGAATGTCCTATGGAATTCCTTATACCAGACAACTAGGAAGAACTATCTGACCTCGACCTCATTGGAAATCCAATGGTTACTCACGAAGAGTATGATGCACCCAACAGTAGTAGGAAGAAAAAGAAGGAAGATGTACAGGAAATATGCAACACATCAGAAGAAACGACATTAGATTCACCTAGTAGAGGAGGTGGTGATGAAGTAGACAAAGAAGAGCACAATGGGGAAGAAGATAATTGAAGCAAGGTGAAGTAACACCACCGCAGAATCTCCCTGATGACACAGAGACATCCAAGAAAAGAAAGGTTTCCCCCACGACACCTACATTGTGAAAGAAGTACAAAGCTAGTAAACCGAAGCTGCAGACTATACTCATGGTCGATGACTTCGACTTCATCATCACAGCTATATCAGAGGCCTTGAAAGATATTATATAGAAAAGAGAAGGAAAACAATAAGCCATGTATGAAAGAATTAAAGCAGAACTGAGAGGAGTACAATAAGCCCATCACTCCATCTACACAGTGTCCACTGTACCCCTGCCATCACATGAAACAGAGTTGGGAGATGAGCCTGCCCAACTTCATAGAATAGTTGATGCAACAGAATCTCACCTTCGTCGTGTGCAGGAAGAAAAAGAACATGCCACAGTGGCCCTAAAGAAAGCACAAGAGGAATTCATAGAACAATTCTGAGTTGCACAACAAGAGAAGGACGACCTCCAAATCAAATTTGAAGAGGATAAAGCACAAATCCAAAAAGAGAAAGAACATTTTTTCATGGAGCAGGTTGGAGTTAAAGAAGTAGTCAACATATCACTTCTCTCTGTGACAGGATTGGAACAGATAGAAGAAGACCTAGTGGAGAGTCAAGTGGCGAATCTTGTTGCAACCATCCAACAAATTCAACAGAGAGTAGCAGAATTGGAGTTACAAACAGTGCCAAGCACTCCGGAGGAAGTGCGAGACCAGAGAGAAGCAGCTCCACGGAGAGCAGTTTAAAGGATCAAAGAATTAGCCTTGGAATGTAAACAACTTAGCATTCATAGTGCGCAGAATTATGAATGCCTTACCAAGGACCCTGAAATGAAGACACTAGAGTCGCAGCTCCGGGAATAAAAACATCAAGAAACAATAGTACAAGCATAGTTGAAGATCTTGTCAGTGATCAAGCGAATGAAAATATCCCAAGAACAACGCACGGATCAACAACATGTCCATGTCATACAGAGAAAAGTCATGGAAGTGACTCAGAAGCTCCAGCCAGTCCAGGATGCAGCTTGCCTACTTTTTGAGGAGATTGAAGGCCGAGGAGCAGAGATGGAACAAGTAGTCACTTCAGTAGAGAATCTCATAGAGGGTCTTGTGAACGAGGCATTTATTCAAGAGTTTATTAAGTAGGAGGCCTTGGCGAAGCAGCAAGTCGAATCATCTCGAGCCGAGCTCGAGGCATTTGAGGTAGAGTTACCCATAGCAAAGTGACTCGGGATGAGTCATAGGTGAGTGTTGGGGACTTGTTGGCCCTTGACCAAGTTTTGGAGATCCTTGGTCATGTTTGACCTATTTTTAGACTTCGACAGGTTGGTCGAAGGTGGAGCCCAATTCGAAGTGGAGATTGCAAGATCTCAGCCCCTTTTTAGGGAAGTTTTTGGATTAGGGTATATGTAACGGGTATGGGGATGTCGGCCCATGGGTTTACCCATGTTTAGGCCCTTTTGTAATGTATAAATAGAAATCTAGGCAATGTAAGTAAAGGGTGTGTGAAGCTAGGTGATAAGTATTGTGCTAAGTGAAAGTAATTGTAAAAGGCTTTGTGCTTAGTGTATGTTGAGGTTGTAAAGCTAAGTGCGAGTCATTTGTAGTGCTTTGTGCACAGACTGTGTAAGGAGGATTTGTGTTGTGATCTAACTCAAGGAAGGAGGATCTAGCGAGGTGTGCACATATCTCTAGTCCTCTGCGGAGTAAGGTTTTGATGCTCTGTGCCTATAAGAAGCTTGACATAAGATAATAAAGAAGAGAAGAGTTGGTGGACGTATCCCCACACT
Organism: Picea engelmannii; assembly: GCA_009831015.1. Classification (NCBI taxonomy): domain Eukaryota; kingdom Viridiplantae; phylum Streptophyta; class Pinopsida; order Pinales; family Pinaceae; genus Picea; species Picea engelmannii. Next base: position 58,246 of record ML818668.1, on the reverse strand, counting down.
GTGGTGAACCACATATATCATGTGTTATGGTTGCTTTGTGCATTCTGGTTATTGTCTTGTGTATATAATTTAACCTTAAGTGCAGTAATGAATGTTTATATGGATCTAGTATGATATCTTAGTGTTTAAGTGATGTGAATAAATGCTAGATCTGATTTTTTTCATTGTGCTAAGTGCTTAGATGTGTTATATCTAGCTGAATACTGCATTGTTCTGTAATTAGGGTTTGGATCTGTGATGTGGATAAGGTTTAAATACTAATGAATGTTAACTGCTAAGTGATTTGTTATAGTGGTGTAATCGCAGATCTGTGTCCCAGCTAAGTTGCAAACATTTGAGTCCTACAACCACCCCTTCCTCTACCTCGGGTGAGACTTCATCTACTTCACAGGTGTTGCCAAAAGGGTCAGTAGTTAGGTTTTTGTTGGTGTGTTGTTGAAGAGTTGAACCCTAGGTATGCCCCTATGCCAATAGGATTTCCCCCCAAATCCTCCCAATTCTCCGCTTCATTTCCCTCAGGAAATTTTACCCCCAACCACAGTGTCTAGACATTTGGTTTATGTCAAGCACGCCATCGCACCATAGTTGCGATACCCCCTCCACATCTTCACCACCTGAAGATAATCACGTGGTGACAATCACCAATGTTCCTTCCCCAAAAAACCTATATTCTCTCATTTTCCACTGCAACAAAGATATATTAGAGGATCTAACTACCCCCAATTGCCCATGTAATGTGCTCCATCACATAGCTCTTTTTCTCTCATAGGAAGTCATTGACCCTCCTAGCCAAGGCTTCATATGTGTAATTGAAACCAAGGATTTTATTCCATCTGGGCATATAGACTAGTTCAAAAACCCTATCCCTGCCCCAGATGATTTTGAAGAAGGCAACATGGCCTACATTTCCCCTACTATCAAAATTGACATTTCCATCTGTTGGTCACTATAATTGCTTATTTAATTAAACAATCAAGTGCTACATAAATTGTCAACCCAAGGAAGTCTGTTTATTTCAAAGGTAATCACACACTATATATGCTCAATCTCAAAAGAAACCTAGAGTCGTAGTAAAAATATATTAATCACACTTTGCCTTGAACAAACTGAAATTCTAACTTGAATTACAGGAAAACAACCTACCTATTGCAGAGTTCAAAGTTTAAAGAAATGATTAATTTAAGAATCCTGGATTACATTTAAAATAAAAACAAGATGTTGCAACAGGTAAGACCAACTATCTTGTAATAGAGAACAGGACCCTATTCCTCAAGCAGGAATCTTCAGCACCTGTTTTTGATCATCACACTTCATGACCTCATTGCTTAACTGAAATAATTGACACACATTGAAGGCTAACTATCTCTAATAGAGAACATGACCCTATTCCCCAGGCAGGAATCTTCAACGCCTATTTCTGGTCATCACACTTTCATAAACTCATTTCTAATTGAAATGATTGACACACACTAAAGACTATCTATCTTTTAACAGAGAACATGACCCTATTCCCCAAGCAGGAATCTTCAGCACCTGTTCCCGATTATCACACTTTCATAAATTCGCCAAACAGGAATGCTAACTAGAATGATTAACAGTTACCCAATCATGAATCATATGAAAACAATGTAACAACTAGTAAAGCACAGTTTCAGCAAAACAAAGTTCAGTAAAGTAGTGTTTCAGCAAAACAAAATTTAATCAAGGCATAAACAGAAATGACACTAACACACTACAAAGCTAACAGGTGAATCTTGTGAAGAAGGCGGGCCCTCCCTTCTCACAAGATTCCCCTGAAACGAAAGGAACTAGAGAGAAATGCTCAGAACAATCTGTTATTCATCTGTCAACTATGTTACATTACAATCTGAAGTAAAACACGTCCCTCTTTGTAAATCCTTTCTTAGTTAAGAAGAAGGTCCTATATAATGTTGATTTCCCCTTATTTAAAGAGGAGAATCTTCTTGATACAATTTGATCAACAAATTACATGTGTATATCTGAATCCTATTCTTAGTCAGATACAGGAATAGGATATCCTGGTCTCCCATAACAGAATGCTATTACAATAGTTGAAAAGGTGCTGAGTGAGGTGTTGTTGTTGTGGTTGGAGTAACAAATTCTTTATTTATCATCTTACTATTGTTGTATGTTGTTTCGGCATCGCAAATCGTGGGTTGTTTTAGCAATGGGATTTGCGTTTTGACTGTTTCATCACGTGGTCTCATGCAGTAGCGATGGCTAATTCTGGCTCAAGGTGCGGATATTGTGGTCGGTGTAACAACTTTGTGTTGTTGTTTCAGCATCGTAGACCACGGAGAGTGTAGCAGCTTCTTCTTGTGTGAGTTGTTGTTTCAGCATCGTAGAACATAGAGAGTGTAACAACTGAGTTTTTGTTTTAGCATCGTAGGCCACGGAGAGTGTAACAACTGAGTTGTTGTTTCAGCATCGTAGACCATAGAGAGTGTAATAGCTTCTTCTGTGTGAGTTGTTGTTTCAGCATCGTAGACCACAGAGAGTGTAACAACTTCTTCTGTGAGTTGTTGTTTCAACATCATAGTCCATAGACTATTTCATCCATAGGGTTTGCGTGCTTTATCTGTTTCAGCAATAGGCCTCAATGCTAATCTGCAGTTCGAACTGTTTCAACACTTATACATTTCTGATCAACAGTTAAGTACAAGAGTAATGTAAAATTATATGCAAAAGATATTAAACGTATAGTAAAGAGAAGAGACATTGTATACCTTTAGAAAGATAGGGTAAGGTGATAATGTGAGTTTAAATGTGAGTGAAACAAGGGTGTAAAGGTAGTAGAAAGTGTGAGCAAAAGGGTACATTGTATGGTCCTAACATCTCCCCCAACTTAAAATGTTGCATGTCCTCAGGCAACTTCACTCTGAATCAGAATCTGAATACTGACTCTAAGCGTGCAAGTTACTCAAGCAGTAGCTGTGGAAGGTGATGTCTGTTGGAGCTCTGAACCCTTGAACGCGTTGTAACCTTTCCCAAGCTGTTGTTTCGGCCTTCTTGGGCAACTTATAATGAACTTGATATTTCTCTGCTGACATCCAAAGGATAGGAAAATGAAACTGATACCCTATCCAGCTTTCAACACATTGTTGAACACATTTGATGTAGCTAGGTACCCTAGAGATTGTTATCTCAAGATTAGTGGGGCTAAAAGGATTGTGTTCCTGTCTTTCCTCAGTAGATTGTTGCCAAAACATGTTATTTTCCTATAGGGAAGCAATCTTTGTGGATTTAATGAAATGTTGACACTCCTGAAACACTGATGTCTGTAATTGATGAATGTGTTGAGTCATCCCTGGTTTCTTTAAAAATTGATAATATTTTGTAACAAAGGTGGCAGCATTTTGTGGTTCTGGCTTTATCTAGAGAAGGCGGTTATCCTCGTTATGCTTGGCAGCTAGGAAGTCATCCTGCCATATAATCTAATTGTTGAGGAAGTAGGTGAGTGCCGGAATCTGGATGTCACCGACAAGAGGGTTAAGGTTAAGCTGTTGGTTCTCAGGGATGGCCTCATTATGAAAATATGCCCCACAGAGGAGGTGTTGATCCATAGCAAAGGCTTCTGCAAAGGTTTTAACAAAATCCGTTGGATTTAACATTGCATGGGGTCTACCTTCTTTGACTGATTTGATCTGAAACCATGTAAGTCATTCCATGAGGAACAGAGAGTAATTGTAGGATGGTTTCCTTGCAGCCAATAAATTTTGTGCCAAGTCAAATATCAGGAGCAATCTACCTTTTAGCTCTTCATTCTGTTTCTTATAGGCATGGGATTCCTGGCGTGTTTGCTACAAGGCTTCCCAATTTGAATAGATATGGTTTATCCAGATTTGTATGTGTTCCTGTAGGCTTTTGTCCTGTGTAACAACAAGCTCTTTTTTTCATTTGTCTATTATTGCCTGTTCATCCCATGGCTGAGTTTGTGTTTCAGCGTTGCAAGTAGTAGTCTGAGGTAGGGTCCGAGTGGCTTGTTCAAAAAGGTGTGGATATTAATCTGGCTAGGAGGGGCAGATTCACCAATAGGCAATGTTTGTACAGCTTTATTAACAAAAATAGGGGCTTCAGATTGGACAATTGTTGTAGGCCAGGGTTCAGTTTTAATTTTGGAAGGTCCTGCTGGTTCTTGTGTAACAACAGGGTGTTCTTCTTTGATTGCAAAAGTCGAAGGTGCAGGGGAAGCTCCTAGCATTGGAATTTGAATTACTTTGTAGCATGCTTGATAATAAATGTCCCCACATTGACTACACATATATTTTGTACATGGATTCTCTGTTGTAGTTCCCTCTGACATGGTTTCTATGCGAGCTAGGGTGTACAAGTTAAGTTCCTTCTCATAGGCTTCATTTTCCATGGCGATCTCTTTCTTATAGGTTTCCAATTCAGACCTTAGGAACTCATTTTCCTGTAGGACAGAGGCCATTGTTGGTTCTGGTTGAGGGGTGACTGGTTCTTGTGTAGCAGTCGCAGTCACATTAGTTGGTTCTTTTGGAGCAGCTACAGGATTGACAACTGATTCTTGTGTTCCAGCTTCTTGATGTAAAGAAAGTAATGTTGCATCACCCTGGGCCTCTAATTCCTGTGTCTCAATAACAATATCAGCAGTTGGTTCTTGTGTTTCAGCAGTAGTTGGTTCTTGTGTGACAGCTATAGTTGGTTCTTGTGTTTCAGCCACTAAATGAGTAGCTGGTTCTTGTGTTTCAGCTACTAAATGGGTAGCTGGTTCTTGTGTTTTAGATACTGAATGAGTAGCTGGTTCTTGTGTTTTAGATACTGAATGAGTAGCTGGTTCTTGTGTTTTAGCTATTGGGTTTGAAATGGATGATGTCGCAACATACTGGGCCTCTGGTTCTTTTGTTTCAGTGCCCGTGGGTGGAATAGGTAAAGATTCCAGAATTTGGGATGTTGGAGGTGTACGCGGTATTAGTCGGATGGGTTGGGGGTTTAGGGTAGTGGCAGTAGTGGTTTCCCTTGTTGATGTCCTTGTTCGTTTTCTTTGTAAAAAGGGCGGAAAGAAAGGAATTTGCTTTCGTTTACATGGGGGTTTTTCCTCAATGATGGGATAGGGAGAATTGTCTAGTTCATAATCATCGCTAAGAATATGAAGGGCATGAGTGGATGATTCTGGTAAAATGTGGGGTGGGCTTGGTATGGTAGGGGGGGTTAATTGGATTGATTGGGTCTATAGGCAGACTGTTAGGTATTTCCGGAGGGTCTGGAGGGTTTTGTGGTTGTTGTCCCTGAAGGTTTTCAAGAATTTCAACAGCTTCTTGGGGATCTATGGGTGGGTTGTTTAGTGGAGGGTTTTGTTGGACGAAACCCTTTTGGATAAGTAGTTGTACGAGATGGTGATGGGTGAGTGAAAGGGCGAGATCTTTATCCTTTTTACAGTAGTGCGACATATTTTTAAGACATCTGAGCAGATAATAAGGAATGTTGACCAATCTAGCATGTCGTAAATGAGACAACATGAAAAAATCATGCTGGTAAACTACCTGATATTGGCCTTCACAGGTAAGGTAGTGCTTGACAAACTTTGCAACTTCTGGCCATGGAGGCGTCAACGAGATGAGTCAGACACCCCAACCTTTAGGCTCAATTTGTTCCCCTGGCAAGAGGAAATCCTGTTGGGCATTGAGAATGATATGTTTGCGGTTGAACATGCGAATGCCATTGGTAGGGAGACCCAAAACATGTGCTATATCATCTTCTGTAACTAAAATATGAAACCCTTCAACAATGGAATGATCTTCCTAGAGATTTTGAGCAAATTGGAGAACCTGTTGTTGATCAAATCCCTGGAGCCTCTGAAAATAACCAAGCCATCCTGCCTGCAGAAAAATTTGGTAGGCTTCTGGATACAGCTCTAACAGGGCTGTCATGGCAGGTTCATAATGTATAATAGATCCTCCCATAGCTAACAGCTCAGTAAAATACACCGTCAAAGAATCAAGTAACAACTTCTGTGCAGAGTGAGTTTTCGGGTGAAGGCATGCAAATGGTAGTGAAACAAACGAACAGATGGTGAAAAGGAGAATGACGGTGGTTGACTCGTGTGAAATGATGGTATAAAAGTTTGATATTTCCTCCCCCCCCNACATGAGTGGTAATAATGAGTTGGAATCTTCTCATTAACTATAGCTTAATTGTATTTACATATAAAATTTACATACCTCACCTTTACCTTTTGATTCGTACTTCAAACAGAAGATACTGCCTGTCCATAATAGTTCTGCAGTAGCATGCTGGAGACTTTTGATTTGTTAGAGGAATTGTATCAAGGATTTGTTTGACTAGAAAAACAAAATGTAGTATGAGAGCACAAGGCTTATTGACAGAGAATGCTGAAAAGTTGGTGTTTCAGCAACAGAAAGAAGGGCGAAACAATTGATGAACGATGTTGTTTCGTCAGTGGAAAAAAATGTGAAGAATTGTTGAACAGTAGTGTTTTGGCAATGGGAAAATGACGAAAGGTTGCTGACAATGGTGTTTCATCAATGGGAAAATGTGAAGAATTGTAGACAGTGGTGTTTCAGCAATGGGGAAAATGTGAAAAATTGTTGAACAATGGTGTTTCAGTAATGAGAAAAGAAAGGGGAGAAATTGTGGAATGGTGGTGTTTCGACAGTGGGGAAAAGGCACAAAGTTGTTGAACAGTGGTGTTTCAGCAATGGAGAAAGTCAAAAAGTTGTTGAATAGTGGTGTTTCAGCAATGAAGAAAATGGCGAAAAGTTGTTGAACAGTGGTGTTTCAGCAATGGGGAAGCTTGCCTCTTCTTGAAGTAGGATCATCCTTTCTTAGTAGGCCTGTGCTTTGATCGGGAATCTGCAAAAATCGATTGTAACATGGTATTTCTTGACAGGGATTATTAGTAAACGAAATCTAATCTAATACTAAAGAAATTAAATTAAAAAGAATTAATTGCAATGAGGGTAGGAGCCCCCTTTGAAAAGAGGTAATGAGAGACTGCCACACATGTGGCCTTAAAATCTTCTTTGGAAATAGGGTGCTGGTACAAACGGAGCCGATGACCATTTACAATTAACAGTGTTTTAGAGTCATCAATTGCGAGGAGCCTTACTGTTCCATTGGGGAAAACACTGTCTACTTCGTAAGGTCCAAGCCATCTTGTACGCAGTTTCCCTTGAAATTCTTTGAACCGAGAGTCATACAGTAGAGCCCAATTACCTTTTTGGAACTGCTTATTCTTGATAGTTTTGTCATGCCATTTTGATCTTTGTTGTTGAATCATGGTTGTCTGATGAATGGCATCTAGTCTTTTTTCATCCAATTCATTAAGATGTTGCAACCTAGTTGTTTGTGCATCGATCAAATCAAGGTTGACAGCTGAATCAGTCCTTAAGGTTTTGATTTCAAATTCGACGGGAAAGATAACACTCTTTCCATAAACTAATTCATAGGGAGAGAATCCTATAGTATTTCTCCAGGTAGTTCTGTAGACCCATAATGCTTCAGGGAGTCTATGGGACCAATCCTTTCTGTTTTCCTTCATTGTTTTTGTGAGAATGGCTTCTATTACTTTATTTGTGCTTTCCACCTGTCCATTTGCTTGGGGGTGGTATGGTGTAGTCATTCTATGTTGAATATGATATTTCTGAAGGGTGGCTTTAAAACCGTGAGAAGTGAAAGGAGGTCCCCCATCTGTAACTAATTCTCTTGGCACTCCAAATCTGTTGAAGATGTCTTCAAATAGGAAATCTATAACTTCTTCTTCAGTCACTCTATGGAGTGCTTTAGCTTCCACCCATTTGGTCATATAATCTATGCAGACCACTATGTAAACTTTTTGATTGGATGGGGGGTTAATGGGTCCTACAAAGTCTAAGGCCCATCTTTCAAATGGTTCGAGTACTATCTAGGGGTTTAATGGCATTTCATCTCTATGATTAGGTTGGCCCATTCTTTGGCAGCTATCACAGGCCCAAACATATTTCTTTGCATCTTTAAAGAGTGAGGGCCAATAATACCCCATCCTGAGAATTTTATGTGTTGTTCTCTTATCAGCAAAATGCCCTCCACAAGGGCCATCATGACATGCTTTTAGTAAATCATAAACCTCATCTTCTCTAATGCACCTTCAAATTTCTTGATCAAGTCCTGTGTGGAAAAGACACCCACTTATCCAACTATACCGAGCACTTTGTTGAATGATTCTTCTTTTCTCTCGGTGGGATAAGTGTGGTGGTAACTTACCTAGAACCAAGTAGTTAGCGATGTCTGCATACCAAGGTGAGCGAGTAGATACTGCAAATAAATATTCATCAGGAAAGGAATCATCTACTGGGGTATCATCTTCAAGTGTTAACCGAGAAAGGAAATTAGCAACTACATTTTCTTTTCCTGGTTTATCTACAATTGTAATATCAAATACTTACAATAATAGTAACCATCTGGTGACTCAAGCATTTGTGATAGGTTTTTTCATTAGATATTTGATAGCTGAGTGATCAGTATGGACAAGAGTAGAGTAGCTAGTGATGTAATGTCAAAATTCATTAATAGCATAGATAAATGCTAAGAATTCCTTTTCGGTAACTGTATAGTTAATTTCAGCAGGAGTCATATTCTTGCTAATGAAGTAAATATCATAAGGGAGATGATTTTCTTCTTGTCCCAAGACAACTCCTATTGCAATATATGAAGCATCAAAGGATATATGAAAGGGAAGTGTCCAATCAGGTCCTCTAAGAATAGGAGCTATAGATAACTGATGTTTAAGTGTATTAAATGCTTCCTGGCAAGAATTAGTCCATTTGAATTCATCATTTTTCATTAGTAACACAAACAGGGGAGAAGCTATTTTGGAAAAAAAATTGATAAATCTTCTGTAGTATCCAGCATGTCCTAGAAAACTTCTTACCTCTGTTTGGGTTTTGGGAGTAGGAAAATCTTTAATGACTTGTATCTTGGATGGATCTACCTAAATTCCTTGAGATGAGATAAAATGTCCAAGCACTACTCCTTCACTCATCATCATATGACATTTTTCTGTACTTAATGAGAGGTGGGCTTGTATACATCGTTTAAGTACTTTCTCAAGGTTTTGTAGTGCTTCCTGAAAAGAAACACCATAAGGGGTAAAATCATCCATAAAAATTTCCATAGATTCATTAAGCATATCAGAAACGATTCCTATAACTGCTCTTTGAAAGGTTGTTGGTGCATTACATAGTCCAAATGGGAGAACTCTATAAGCAAAAGTTCCCCAAGGGCTGGTAAAAGTGGTTTTGTCTTGGTCCTGAGGTGCAATTTTGATCTGATTATACCCACTGAAACCATCTAAAAAGGAGAAAAATTTCTTCCTTGAAAAATTGTCTAACACATGATCAATGAATGGTAATGGGAAGTGATCTTTTTGAGTAGCTTTATTTAAGGCTCTATAGTCCACACATACTCTCCATTTCCCATTTTTCTTAGGAACTATTGCCAACAGGGAAACCCATTCACTGTCTGATATAGGATATATAAACCCCGTGTTTAGTAATTTTTGAAGTTCTTCTTTAAGGATTTCTCTTAAGTTAGGGTTCATTCATCGTTGAGATTAGCAGATCAGTCGACAATCTTCCTTGATATATATTCGATGAGTACATAATTTGGGAGAGATTCCTTTCATATCTGTGTAGTCCCATGCGAATGCTTCTTTATGTTCAAGAAGTAACTTCATTAATTTTTTTGTTTCAACATCTGTCAGGTTAGGGTTTATGTTCAGTGTTTTGCCAGGTTCAATTTCCACTGGTATGCTTTTAGAAGAGATGGTGGCAGATGTTTGAGGTGGGTTTTTAGAATTGAGGTTTTCTTGATTATCTGACTCCAAAAGTGAAGCTAGTTGGTTATGAGTTTCTGGAGTCATAGAGGAAGGTTCACAAATAAAATTATTAATTACTTCATCCTCAATGGCATCTTTAAGGCTTAAGGCTTGTCTGATAGTCAGGATGGGTTGAGTAAGTTGATCATCAAAATCTACCCATACAGAATTATCATTATTAATCAAAGGTGTAGCATGAGGGTAGAGGGTAAGCTGTTTGGTTTTGTAACCGTTGGAAATTGTCATTGATCCTGATCTACAGCTGATAAAAGTGTCTGTTGTGGCTAACCAAGGCTTGCCCAAAATTAGAGGGTGGCCCCCCAACTTTGTTTTAGGTTGTAATACCACAAAGTCAGTTGGATAATTCCATGATTCCACTGAGATAATTAGGTCTTAAATGACTCCCTCCGGTTTGATTGTAGATCGGTCAACTAATTCTAGGATAGTTGGGGTGTCTTTGATTTCATTTTGCAGTTGTAACAGTTGTGAGGTTTCCAGAGTCATAATATTGATAGCGACACCTAATTCTACCAGGACTCGAGGGATTATCATTTTTCCAATTTGTACTGAGACGGTAGGGTGGACGGGATCACCATATTTAGCTGGGGGAAGTTTACCTGACATTAGTGCAGACAAGTCACCCATGACATGGACTGTGAGGGGATCCTTAATTTTCCTACCAGGTTTCTTAACACAAATGTCTCGCATAGTCCTGGCATAAATTGGTACATCTTGGAGTGCTTGTAATAGAGGGATTTTGATATAAAGATTTTGTAGTTCCCCTAGAAGATTGAAAGCCGGTGGCTCAGGCATTTTAGTCAAAGCTAAATGCTCAGAAAATGGTGGTTTTGTTGTTTCAGCAGCAGTGTTAAAGGATGATTGTACCTCTTCAGGTACATCATGCTCTTTTGTTTCCTCTTTATTAGAAGAGGTAACATCAGTTATGATAGGTTCTACTATTCTCCCAGATCGTAAATGAATATCATTGCATTACGCAGGGAGAAGAGAAAGTGTAGTCTGGTTATGAATATCAATGCACTGCACAACTTTATTATTGGGGTTAGGGTTGGGTTGTACAGGTAGTTGGGGCATCATTATTTGATTGTTTCGTGGAGTACCTGCTGGTAAGGAGAGTGGTTGCATAAATTGTGATTGAGGTAATTGATTTGGGAAGGGGGGTTGTTGTCTTCTCCAATTTGGATTCCATTGGTTCTGATACGGTTGTTGTTGTTGTGGAGGCCAAGGAGTCCACATTGACGGATCAACAAAGGGTGGGTTAGTTTGTTGCATGGGTGGGTAATTCATTTGATATAGGTATTGCATTTGATTATAGGGAGGGTAATTCATTTGATTAAAAGAAGGGTAATTATTCCAACGATTAGAAGATGTAAATGGCATGTTAGGATTCATACCGTGTCCCCACGGTTTCCATTTCCTTCTCTGTGTCAGCAAATAGACGGCTTCAACTTCTTCATCAATTGGTTTTAATGTTGCCCTGATTCCTGGTAGAGAAGGAAATTGTTGAGTTTCATGATCTTTATCATAGATGGTGCAGATTGGATTTTTATCCAATGGGCATTCCCTTCGTGGGTGCTTGTCTCTGCATTTAGAACAAAATATGGACATAGCCGCTTCTGCTTCGGCTTGCTTCTTTTGGATCTGCAGGGTATCAATTTGTGAGGCAAAAGAGCTTAACATTTCAATTTTAAAACCTTCAAGTAAATTACCTATTTCGGCTCTTATTGCTCCCCCATTGGCTGATTTTTGGACTCTTGAAAATGTGGTATCCCTACTATTTGATCTATTCCTTGAAGCTCCTCTTGAACATCTTTTACATAGGTTAACAATCTCATCATATGATTCTTTAGATATGTCCCCTTTTCCAAGCATATTCATCATATCTAAACATTCATCCCTTACTCCTTTTAGTAATATTGTTTTAAGGATATATTTACTTACATCGTGGTGATTGGATCTTTGTAGATTATACTGTAGCCTCTCTACAAAGTCCTCCAGATTTTCATCCTCTTTCTGCATCATCTTAAATAGTTCCTAACTTTTTTCCCTTGTTCGGAAATAGTCTTGGTATTTATTCAGGAATTTCTGTTTCATTTGGTCCCATGTTTTGATTTCATGACCTCCAAGACTCATGAACCATCTTAGTGCATTTCCTTTCAATGATGTTGGAAATAGCTTTAATTTTTTAGCATTGGAAATGTAATCATAACTTTTGCATAATATATCAAACTCAAAAAGGAATTCATTAGGATCCTCTGAAGACAAACCATGAAAGTTAGGTAGTGCTGAGAGTAGAATGTTCTTCATGGGGGCTACCCCTCTAGGAAGATCACCAATAGGAAATCCTAATGTGGAGAAATATTTTTCATCATTTACCTCTCCTTCAGGACCTGCCTGTTCTTCATGATGAAATTCTTCATTGTACTCATCCATTTTTTCTTCTGTCTGCTCCCCTGCTGCGCTTTCTCTGTCCTCAATGTTTCCTGCTGGTTTCTCGACTGTCTCAGGACTCCAAACTTCTTTCCCTGTTTCAAAGTTTGCTTGAAATGAAGGCTGGGATTTTTGTTTCCGAGAGTTTGGTCGTTGAGCAGCAAATTCATACTTTGATATAATATCGTCAATATAAGTCTTTCTTCCTCCTCTTCCTCTGCCCCTGCCACCTATAGGGTCAGTTTCTTTGGGGTCTCCGCATCCACTCATGCAAACTTTGTATCTGAAAAATCATAAGTGCTTTTGAAATCTATAATTACCTTCCACGACAATGGCACCAAAATGTTGGTCACTATAATTGCTTATTTAATTAAACAATCAAGTGCTACATAAATTGTCAACCCAGGGAAGTCTGTTTATTTCAAAGGTAATCACACACTATATATGCTCAATCTCAAAAGCAACCTAGAGTCGTAGTAAAAATATATTAATCACACTTTGACTTGAACAAACTGAAATTCTAACTTGAATTATAGGAAAGCAACCTACCTATTGCAGAGTTCAAAGTTTAAAGAAATGATTAATTAAAGAATCCTGGATTACATTTAAAATAACAACAAGATGTTGCAACAGGAAAGACCAACTATCTTGTAACAAAGAACAGGACCCTATTCCCCAAGCAGGAATCTTTAGCACCTGTTTCTGATCATCGCACTTCATGAACTCATTTCTTAACTGAAATAATTGACACACACTGAAGGCTAACTATCTCTAACAGAGAACATGACCCTATTCCCCAGGAAGGAATCTTCAGCACCTGTTTCTGGTCATCACACTTTCATAAACTCATTGCTAATTGAAATGATTAACACACACTGAAGGCTATCTATATTTTAAGAGAGAACATGACCCTATTCCCCAAGAAGGAATCTTCAACACCTGTTCTCGGTTATCACACTTTCATAAATTTACCAAACAGGAATGCTAACTAGAATGATTAACAGTTACCCAAGCATGAATCATATGAAAACAATGTAACAACCAGTAAAGCAGAGTTTCAGCAAAACAGAGTTCAGTAAAGTAGTGTTTCAGCAAAATATAATTTAATAAAGGCATGAACAGAAATGACACTAACACACTACAAAGCTCATGGGTGAATCTTGTGAACAAGGTGGGCCCTCCCTTCTCACAAGATTCCCCTGAAACGAAAGGAACTAGAGAGAAATTCTCAGAACAATCTTTTATTCATCTGTCAACTGTGTTACATTACAATATGAAGTAAAACACGTCCCTCTCAGTAAATCCTTTCTTAGTTAAGAAGAAGGTCCTATCTAATGCTGATTTCCCCTTATTTAAAGAGGAGAATCTTCTTGATACAATTTGATCAACAAATTACATGTGTATATCTGAATCCTATTCTTAGTTAGATAAAGGAATAGGATATCATGGTCTCCTGTAACAGAATGCTATTACAATAGTTGAAAAGGTGTTGAGTGAGGTGTTGTTGTTGCGGTTGGAGTAACAGCTTCTTTATTTATCATCTTACTATTGTTGTATGTTGTTTCGACATCGCAAATCGTGGGTTGTTTCAGCAATGGGATTTGCGTTTTGATTGTTTCAGCACGTGGTCTCACGCAACAACGATGGCTAATTCTGGCTCAAGGTGCGACTGTTGTGGTCAGTGTAACAACTTTGTGTTATTGTTTCAGCAACGTAGACCACAAAGAGTGTAGCAGCTTTTTCTTGTGTGAGTTGTTGTTTCAACATTGTAGACCACAGAGAGTGTAATAGCTGAGTTGTTGTTTCAACATCGTAGGCCACAGAGAGTGTAACAGCTGAGTTGTTTTTTCAGCATCGTAGACCATGGAGAGTGTAACAGCTTCTTCTGTGTGAGTTGTTGTTTCAGCATCGTAGACCACGGAGAGTGTAACAACTTCTTCTGTGAGTTGTTGTTTCAGCATCGTAGTCCACAGACTATTTCAGCCATAGGGTTTGCGTGCTTTAGTTGTTTCAGCAATAGGCCTCAATGCTAATCTGCAGTTCGAACTGTTTCAACACTTATACATTTCTGATCAACGGTTAAGTACGAGAGTAATGTAAAATTATATGCAAAACAGATTAAACGTATAGTAAAGAAAAGAGACGTTGTATACCTTTAGAAAGATAGGGTAAGGTTATAATGTGAGTTTAAATGTGAGTGAAACAAAGGTGTAAAGGTAGCAAAAAGTGTGAGCAAAAGGGTACATTGTATGGTCCTAACACCATCAAACCAACAATCATAGAGGAAATCACCATTGGATCCGCATGCTCCCTTGAGGAACTCACAACTTAAAAAGCTCTCTTTCAGGAATACTAGAATATTTTTTCCTAGTCATATACAGAGATTCCCAACTTTGATTCTTATATATTAGAACATCGCATCGACACATGGCCAGATGCCACCCCTGTACGTCAAAAGAAACGCTCATTGCACCCATCCAAAGCAGCGACTATCAAAGATGAAATTGACAAACTATGCGCTACAGGGTTCATATACACCATCGAATACACATCATGGGTTTCTAACCCCATCCTTGTCAACAAACAATAGGGCACCATTCGCGTCTTCACTGACTTTCACGATCTCAACCATGCTTGTCCCAAAGAAAACTTCCCTACCCCTTCCATCGACCAAATCATTGATGATTGCGCTGGACACAAGGCTCTGTCCTTCATGGATGGTTTCTATGGCTACAACAAAATCTAAATACATCCAGTAGATCAGTATAAGACCGCATTCACTACCCCATGGGGTAATTTTTCTTATCGTTTCATGCCTTTTGGGCTCAAGAAAATAGGTGCGATGTTCCAATGGGCCATGAATTATGTTTTCCATGATCTCGCTTGCATCATCCTCGCTTACTTGGACGATCTCGTTGCTCGATCCAAGAAATGAACTCAACATCTAGATGACTTACGAGTTGACTTTCAACGATTTCGACATTACAATATCCACTTGAATCCCATCAAGTGTGTATTTTGCATCACCACTAGATGCCTTCTTGGGTTCATCATTTCCCAACATGGCATCATAGTGGACCCCCTCAAGGTCCAAGCCATCACAGAAATTCCACCACCTAGGAATTTGCATCAACTACAAAGCCTACAAGGTAAAGCCAAATTTTTGTGACGCTTTGTCCAAGATTACACCACTTGCACACATGGTTTGCTTCATTTATTGCATCATGAACATGATGAAACCTCTTTTAATGATTTAAAAGTGGCGCTCTCCAACACCCCTTTGATTAGTCCACCCAACTATGATCGCGACTATGTCCTCTACTTATCGGCCTCAGCTGTCTCAGTAGCAGGAGTTCTCGTCCAACTAGGGGATGATGGTCACGAGCATGTTATTTACTACATTATTAAAAACCTATCAGGACCACCCCTGAAATACAATAATGAAGATAAAATCACCCTCACATTTTTCCTCGCAATCCAACAACTACATCATTATATCCTACTTCACACTACCAAAGTCATGGCAGATTCCAACCCCATGCAGTACTTTCTTAGTTGACGAAAAATTAATGGAAAATTTTCCTGATGGATCGTCATCCTTCAAGAATACGACCTAGATTTTTCAACTCCCAAAAGCAAGAAAGAAATCATCCTTTCCAACCTCATGATGACGTTTCCCTAATATGCTTCTATTTCACCCATCAATACGGACTTTCCCGACAAACACCTCTTCTACATCCCCTCAGATGACCCCTGGTATGGCGACCTTCTCGTCTACTTTTGAACACTAAAGTTTGGGTATCACCTCTCTCAAGATGATCTTCGACACATTCACCATCAAGCCCCTCGCTACCTCCTCATCGGTGACATTTTGTATCAACATGGGGTTGACACCATACTCCATCGATGTTTGACCATCGATGAAGTAGACAGACTCTTGAATGATTGCTATAGTGGCACCTACAGTGGCCACCTCTCAGGGATGACCACTGCCCAAAAAATCATTCGAGCCGAATACTTCTGGCCCACATTGTTTCATGATTGCATCCATGCTATAAAGCGATGCGACAAATGCCATCTTTATGCCAACAAAGCATGAGTGCCACATACTCTTCTACACCCAATCATCACTACCGATCCCTTTCGCAAATGGGGCATCGACATAATGAATTTCAACCCTCCATCTAGAAATGGATATAAGTACATTGTCGTGGTCGTCGATTACTTTACCAAATGGGTTGAAGCCATGCCTACCTTCAACAACACCACTGACACAACAATGTGTTTTTTCTTCAACCACGTCATTATCCTCTTCAAAGTCCCACTACATTTAGTATCCGATCACGATAAACACTTTAAGAATGATATATTCTTCGAACTCTCCTCAAATTTAGGCTTCTCCCACGAGTTTGCCTCCCCATACTACCCTTCGTGAAATGGACAGGTCGAGGTTGTTAACAAAGTCCTCAAAACCATGTTGTAGCACACTGTTAACAAACATAAGACCAATTGTAATCATATGTTGTTTTCATCATTATGGGCTTATCGCACGGCAGTCAAAACCACCACAAGTTTTACACCGTTTCATATCCTCCCTGGGATTGAGGACACCCTCCCCATCGAGTGCGAAATTCCCACCTTATGCACCACCATCGAGATATTACCTGACACTTCTCTAATGGAACAATGCTTGTTGAACTTAGAGTCATTGGATGAAGACCGTCGATCTTCATTACAGAACAATGAGGCAACTAAAAAATGGTCGAAGGCCACCTTTGACCGCCATGTCAACCTTCGCTCATTTAATGAAGGAGACCTCGTCCTAGCTTACGATATCGCTCACGATACCCTCGGTCATGGAAAATTTGAGTATGGCATGGACCCTACATATTCCAACATTGCCTCACTAAAGGCGCGTACATATTAGCCTCTCTAGAAGGCTATCCTCTCAAATAACCCGTCAATGAGTTGTACTTAAATAAATTTTACGCTTGAGCGTAGTCATTCTACACTAGGATTTTTCTTTTTTGCACACATTTGTGAAGTTTTAGTCTTCTTGTTTCCCTCCATGCCTTATGTTTGATCTACCATTTGTGTTATTGACATATGTTTCCTCCATCAACCTAACACATCAGTTACGCTGACAGAGCTAGTTGTTGGACACAGAATCTCACTTCGGCCGCTTCGGCTCTCTATACCCCCTCACATGAACTGCTCCACTCCAATGGCATATGTTTTGGCTCAACAACCAATAACCAAGAAGAATACACAACCTTCATTGGCCTCCTCACCGAGGCCAGTCACCGCCACATTTGTCACCTTAGTGTCTTATTAGATTCCCATCTTGTCATCCTAGAGCTCAACAATATGTACCATGTTTGCGATCCTTACCTCTTTCGCAAATACTGACAAGTTAGACTCTTATCTTGACATTTTGATTCAATTACATTTACACATATTCTGTGATAATTCAATCAAATAGAAGATAATATGGCTAACCTAGTGTTAGATTTGCATATATCACATCAAGGCGTCATCACACACACATAAATCATCAAAATTCTATCAAAACATATAGATTAGACATCATAAAAAGCATCACAAAACATCATCACATGTGAACATCACAGATATCATAAACATGTATATACATATATATATAACGATTAATGTATCATCAATGTTTACAAAATGGTCCAAAATATACATCGCCTGTAAGCAGGTGAGCCCCCTCATCCCTATAGGTACAAAATAGGTGTCACACTACCCTATACAAAATAGGCTCGCAAGAGCATATAAATACAAAAATAGTACAACGAGCACTCATGGTGCCTCTAGAGTGCCACCACCAGGTCCTCTATCTGGAGGAGGTGCCCCACTAGCTGGGGGTCTTACCGATCCATGGGGAAGTCATCTAGTCATCATTGACATCGCTACAGCTGCTCTATGGATCAGGGTCTGTAACTCTGCCGGATGGCCCACACACTGCTCCAAGACTCCCTCATCATGGATCTAAATCCACATGCCCTCAGGCACTCCCTATCACACCACCTCCAACTGATGACGTAAGTCCTCTAATGCCCCGTCGGCCTCTATCAGAGGAGCATTATATGGCCCTACACCGGGGTCATCAAATATATGCCTCCTGCCATCCCTCGCATCAGCTGCTGGGATCGCACTAGCCTCATCACTCTGGTGTCGCTCTCCCACTTGCAATGGTCTCACTAGCCCCTAACGAGTCAGCTCTACCACCACCTCTGCCTCTTGGCCCCGGAGCCCCACATCTGCAAAAACACAACCAAAATATAGCATCAACATCCGTACATAATATAAACATATGCTAGACTATAAAAATCACAAAACATAAAGTACACCAACATACCTCTCTAGTCCCAAACCTCCCGAGGAGGCAACACCATATCTGGGTCCTAGCGGTAGTCCATCCCACCATATGAGTACCACATTATAATCTGTGGCATATAGCACCACACACGTGCTAAGGTAGCCGTAAAATAATGGCCACCCTCCCCACCTCCATGCTGTACAAAAATATATTCCCACTGCATCAGTCGTGGCTCCTGTGGCTCAGCCATCGACAGCAATACTCTAGGGTGCAACATTGGCACCCTCTCCAAAAACCACACCACCAAGATTGATACAAAGGAAAATTCAACAGAGTCGGTCATCCAACACCGATTAATCTTCCCAATCATCTTTGTGTGCAACAACAACCCCCAAGTGAAGAAATCCACATCCAACACTCTCTGCATAATGATCAGTTGACCACCACTGATGCGCTACATCACCAAGGACCCGTAGATCCTCACAATCATAGCAGCAATACACTAATGTAACAAATCATCCATCGCCTTGATACGGATAACCGAACCTGACATAATGTTCGGTCCTGAACAATATCTCCATGCCACATCTGCCAAGTGGACACACGCTGGAAATTGGGGATCAATAGGTAGGGCCATTCCCCAAAAAGAGAGCCCTGTCAAGAAATATAAATCCTCCCTCGTAGAGAATGTCAACTGCTCTCCCCACACAATGAAACATTGCAGATCAGTGTTCCACATGGAGATCAGATACTGCAGCAGGTACTCCTGTGCCCATATCAATGGGCAGTTGAAGAACTTCAACAACCTACAGGCTACCAAAAGTCTCTCGGTGCCTGCTCATCTCTCACCACCTCCCTAAAGAAATCCTAGTCCCACTTTCTCCAATGGAATGGAATACTGAGATGATCACCTGCATTCACACACACAACACTCGATCAACCATCATCATCATTAAAAAAACTTCAAAAAAAATACAAGTTTTTCAAAACCCCCCATCTTTGCCTCATGTGCACGACTGTCACCCCCATAGGCGTGCACATATGCACTCATGTTCTTCACACAGTTGTGAATCAATGCACAACTTTCAAAGAAACAGATGTGCATCAATGCACATTTGTCACCCCACATGTGCGCATTCATGTGCACCTATTCGCTACACAACTGCGCACAATGCACAATTATACTTCGAACAGGCACACATCCAATGCACACCTATTTTCCTCACTCACACAGCCCCATGTGTGGTTGTCTTCAACACATATGTGCACCTCAGTGTGGGTATTATTTGATCGCTTGCGCACTTGGGGGGTGACCCTTACAAAAACCCATAGTACATTTGTTCGTACGACCCTGTCCAAAAAAGAAAACCTAACTACTATGCAGGAAGATGAGAGAACTAACATGGCTCTCGCAAATCCTGGGTTGGTTGGCTCAAACTCTCATAATCTCCAAATATCCTCTAAAAACATCTCATCAAATCACTATGGCAGCAAGTACAAATGAGGTGGGATTGTGGACCCCACAGCTATATATAGTCCCTTTTTCCAAACTTCCATACTGAATTATAGTAGCTTAGAGAATCCATTTTCTGATCCATATTCAACCACGGGATCAAGATATCGCCACCTACACAGTCACATTCCCTGGGTCACCATCCATGCTCAGCCTCATGGGAGAATTTTTCTCACATCACGCCCAGGTACGCATGCCCATGTTCAAAATTATCAAATAGTTGGTATATGTTCTTTATCTTTAGATATTTTTCACATCGGGTATTTGGTTTTCATGTGTGCAGGTATGTGGTCATCAAAAACCAACGCAACCCCTTAAGGTAGATGATCGACACTGGCATGTAATCATTCCCTCTGAATATCAACTACATCTCCCAGTCACACCCTCTGACATTGGCCTGTAGGATCCTCACATCCGGCTCTACAGTACTATCACCTCCACTTCATTTTGGTACATGAGTTTTCCCATTCATAGTCCCCTTTATCACTTTGAAACTCATGTTTCTTTCACCCCATAGGGATGGGAGTCTCGACAGTCTTATGCATGTTCAAGAATCAGCCACATACTCCTTCTCCTCATTATGCTAGCTTTCCCAGTGGACTCCCAATATATCTCCCCATGGTTCTCATTTGACTGCGCCTCCGCGGTATCATTAACCCTCCATTTCATCCACAATCAGTTTTCCCATCTGCATATTTCCCTCCATTCATTTACCTCATACAGAAACCTACCCATGGGGCCACCACCCTCCACCAGTTCTCCACGCAACTTGCGCCCTCACAGTACAATCCATCTTGCACTGGGGCACATGTTTCTGTATCTGCACACTTATCCCAAATTATTCTTTGTTCATTTGGTAATTGTACAAATCCTTTGTTTACAACATTTACATAGATTTTTTATCACCCTTGGCAACCCTATTTTTCCCAGAAAAATAAACCCATTTCACCCTTGGTTGGGGCACTCATTACCTTCTACTCTCGTTGAAATCGTTCATAAACCCCAAGTATCCCACAGTCCAAGAACATCTGATCTCTGAGTTTGTCCACTTTGTCATGCCTCTGGCACAATTTCGCCCACGTCTAGTCGTCCCCCTAATGCTAGATCCAGTCTCACGGTTGTTTCCACTCATACTTCACATATATCCCCAACCAAGGGTTGTCTTGAGTCTCACCACATCTTGACTTTGTCCATGTCCCTCTTCAATTCCTGATCTCATCCAGTGGATTTCAGGAATCCCTTTGCTTCTTGGAGTCGCATCTTCTTTTCTGTCAACATCAACACAGTTTCCAGAAGGGTGACAGTGTCTTGACTCTCATTACCTTTACAATGAGGAGTCTCGAACAACACAGAGAGAACCATAATTTCTCTCTGCTGTCATTGAACCCCATAACATTCAACTTCAACACACTCTCATGTTACAGTGGGTCTTACTATGTGACTATTGTATTTTTTTTTACTCACCGAAGACCTCTGAATTTTCCAGGCCATCAACACCTACGAGTCATTGACACTTCTTACAGGTATCCTTGTCTTTGTTCAGAGTATGTTCACCATCATAATTTTCCTCTGCCATTATCAAACCACCCCAGAGAGTGTTGTAGTTATCTACCTCAACATACAACTTCAGTTACTATCATGCATTTTTGAGTTACATGACACGAGCATGGGGCATGCCCGCCTCGTTTATATAAAAAAATTATTTTCCCTACCTAGAGAAAGGTTTAGGTCCCACATGTACCCCTCTCCCTCCGACGGGTCACTCTTGCAGTTCCTCTCAGCACTCTTTCTTACAAATGGTACTCTCATTAGAAGAAACATTGATATATTTCAGTTATACGTATGCTCCTAACCTCACACATTAGGGGGCATCTGTTATCACTGAATTTTTTTTTCAAATGGACACAGGAATCTAGCATCTCCAAACACCTATTAGTTCATTCATAGCCCCAAAGATACATTTCCAAAGGGAACAAAAACTATACAACTGGCTATAAAATAAACATGCGCAGAAACACTACATGAAGCCCGCGCACGTGCACAGGCCAAAGAATCCAAAAGAGCACACATGTGTCAGATGCGCGACTGTGTATGAAAAAAACCACGCACTACTGTGAATGACACATTTATGGTTCTTGTCAGCTCCTCACCCACTTTTGGTTCAGCTCCCAATTTGATTTGACCCTCAAATCCAAGTTGAATCCGCATGGGAGGCTGGTCAAGGACCAAAGGGTACCCTAAAGGGCCCCTTGTTCACACTAAATACCAGTTGGATAATGCCTTAAATATTTTCTATAAAAAAAGGCCATTGGTGCACTATGAATTCAAGAATCTCATTGTATTGTTATGATGCCTCTATTCTCCTTCAAGAAACCCCTTTTCTTTAAGGAGCATACTAAAAACATCTCATTAATCTATTCACCTCACCTCTTGAGGGAATAAGCTTGGAATTCTTCACCATTTACTTTCTAGTTTTCCATTTGTAAGAAGATCTCTCGAATAGGGGACTCAAGAACCCTCCCTTGGAGAAACAGGGGATCCATAAGTCCCCCTTTATCTTTGGTGTTTTCCCACTATTATAATTTCTACATTGGTGGCATGAATATTGGTCAATAGTTTGATTGATTTTGGTTCTAATTTCTTTATGCACTTTAGTTTTGTTTCTTTAGTTATTATTAGCTTAATTGTTTGTTTATTTCATGTGATTGAGTCATTTGAATCATACACTAACCTATGTCTTGTCTAGCAGGCCCAACTAGACTTGCAAGTGTCCCTCTTTTGCTCATTCAAGTGGCAAAAAGGATACAACAACACCGACCCAAGACTTCATGTGAGTTGGGAAGTTTAAATATGGGAGGGCCTTCATTCAACCCTATTAGGTGTGCCAACCAAGAAAGTGAAAGAAAATACTTAGTCAGAGGGATAGGTCCCGATGGAAACAATGAAAGAAAGAAACCCTTCACGTGTAAATGTGATATTGGTATGAATATGGGCTTACTTCATGGATTATGGTGTCGTTAAATCCATGTCTATGAGTGCCTCTGTAGAGGGAGTGCTTTCTTCTTGAGATACCCTTTTCTCGGTAATTTTTCCATTCTGAGCCCCTTGATTTCCTTTTCATACCCATTCATTATTTTGCAAGTCCCCTTTACAGGTTTCGATCTTTTATTCTTTCATTTTCTTATTGAGCTAGACTCTTGTCATAAGTGTGCATTCAATGCATCAAGACAAGGGGTGATTACCATTAGAGGGGGTAGAGCTCAAGCTAGTATGTGGCTTTTATAGGTGGAATTTATCATTTTTTACATAACATATATAACAGTTGCATCAACCTCTAGGCCTTCATCCCCTTCTTCTTATGAGAGAATGGACCATGACCTATTACTGAATTTCAGTACATTGTGAGAGGCTCCGAGCTGGAAAGTGTTAAGTATGGAGGGGAACAAAACATTACCCTTGTGAGGGCCCCCCGGTAGTACCCCTTTTACCTAGATAGTGACATCATGAGACTAGGGCATATAAGCTTACCACCAAGGTAAAATAAGACAACAAACATAACTTCCCAAACCAGTGATCCATTATCCAAATTCAATCAATGATCGCGATCCACATGCCTAGTAAATTAATCAAAACAATTCACATGAAAGAAGGACTAGCATACCTCATGGTCATGCATGATTACCATCTCCCATACATTGAATTGTATGGATGTGATGCACTTGGTTAATCTATAGGTGTAAGAGGAAATCTTAGGGGGGGTGTTGTCTTTCTATATGTGGACATGTTGATCATCATCATGGTTGGGATCATTGTCTCCATTGCGGGCCATAAGACATGATATCCTCTAGTTACCCCTAGGAATGGGGGGTGGCGGGTGTAAAATGGACCAAATGCCTAGGTTGACTACCTATCTAGTTATTTTATAAACAAATTGGAGGTGGGATCATTGGAAATCAAAATCACAAAATTAACTCATAATTGGAGAAATGAGAGTATAGGAGAGGCTCACATTGCAAAAATATTGGATTGTTTTTTAATCTCAAAATATTTCTTTGAAGAATCCATAAGAATTCGTCAATGTGTTTCCACTGGGGGGGACTTGAATCATTATCTAGTGTTATTGGAAGTGGCTCCAATTCAAGGAAAACTAGCTAATATGTTCAAGATAAATCTAAAATGGTTAAAAGAAGAAGAATTTGTGAGTCTATGAATATTTTGATGCTTCTTTAAGAGAATTGGCCCCTATTCAATTTCATTGGAATTTAAAGAGGGAAAAGAAGGCTACAATGATATGGTCAAAAGAAAAAAAATAGAGGGATAATAGAACTCTCAAGGAGGTGGAGGAAACTCTATCATATTACTATGATAATGAGGGCTTCGGTTGTAATTCATAGAATCATAAACTAGAAATAAAACATCTAGAATACAAAAAAAAACTAATCCTTCTAGACAAAGAGAAATAATGAATACTAAAAAGTAGGGCTATTTGGCTCCATACGGGCAATGAAAACACATTTTTTTCACATATATGCGAACTATAGGAAAAACGTAAACTCTACATGGAAGATTGAGAAGGAAGATGGATCATGGGTGACAAATTCTAATGATATGGTAGAAGAAGGTGTTAACTACTTCAAATAGTTATTTACAGTTGAGAACTGAGCTATAATAGCCGAGGTAATTATATTGTCTAATTCATTCCCAATATTTGTTAATCTAGGCGAAAATCAAGCAATAATGGAGGAAGTAGGTAAGGGGGAGTTACATATGATACTTCAAAGATTTAAAAAGGATAAAATCCCAAGTACATAAGGGCTACCAATGGAATTATTTGTGGGGTGTTATGATTTTATTAAAGATGATTTAATGAAGGTGGTTGAATCATCAAGAACCAGTGGAAAAACTCTAGCACCTTTCAACACAACATTCATAGCATTGGTTCCCAATACTGATAATCCTAATATATTTGAAAATTTCCAACCAATATCACTATGTAATTGCATCTATAAAATCATATAAAATAGTTTTGCTAGAAGGTTAAAAGGGATCATGTCTTGAAAAAACATTTATGAACAGTTTAGATTTTTAGAGGGGAGTCAAATTCATGAGGCAGTCAGGCTTGCACAAGAGTTATTACATTATATTAAAGTAATAAACTTAAAATATATGGAAGTAAAAGTGGATTTATCCAAAGAGTATGATAGGGTGAAATGGCTCTATATAAAGCTAATCCTTATTCATATGGGTTTTGCCCTCTTTCAATTCCTTGGGTAATGAATTGTATCAAATTTGTCTCTTTTTCTATATTTATAAATGGTACCACGTATCCCTTATTTGGGATAGAAAGAGGTCTTAGATATGGTTTCCCATTATTCCCCCTCCTTTTTCTTGTTATTGAAAAAGGTCTGAGAATATCACTAAAGGAGGCTAGTGAGAATGTAAGCTTCAAAGGGATAAATACTGGGAACTC